>JADMLD010001135.1:0-237661 GCA_017589585.1 Phylloscopus whistleri | reverse complement strand
CCCGTCTGCTCCTTGCTCCTCCACTCCCAGTGTTTGCAGAGCCCCAGGGAGCTGGGCAGCTTTGCAGCCCAGAGCTCCGTGCCAGGGGGCTGTGGTGCCACCACAGTGCCAGCAACAGCAAACCCTGTCCCCAGCACGGGGTGGGCCTGGCTGAGCCACCCCAGCTCTGCTGGCCCCTGTCACCCAGCTGTCACCGGAGCTGGCAGCAGCTCCAGCAGGACACGAGGCTGTGGGACAAAGGGGTGCCTGCAGGGTGTCACAGGCCTGTGCTGGCAGCAGCTGTGGGACAGGGGCAGCCTGTGCCCAAGGTGGCAGGGGACAGCTCCTGGCAAGGTCAACACCTGTAACACCAGGGGCTGTGTTACTGTGAGAAGGAAACTGCTCGTCCCTGGAGCAGGGGAGGTGCTGATCCCTGCTGGCTGCACCCGGGAATGGCTGCAGCAGCCCAGCCTGCCCTGCCCATCCCAGGGCTACTTCTTGTGCTTCTTCTTCTTCTTCTTCTTGGGAGCCTTGCTGGCTTTCCCGGGGTGCCTGGGCCTCTTGCTGCAGGGCTGAGCCCCATCGCTGTCCGAGCCCGAGCTGGCCGAGTCTGACTCCGAGGACTCCCTGGCCTTGTGCTTCTTCTTCTTCTTCTTCTTCTTCTCCTAGGAAAACACAGGAGAAGCCTGGCAATGTGGGAATGCCCTCCCTGGTGCTCACCAGGGCAGCACAGACCCTTCTGGGCTGTTCCTGCACCGTGCCCCAGGGAAGCAGGAGTTCATCACCCCTGCCAGCCCTCGGTGCAGGGGCAGGGCACAGGGCACAGGGCATGGCACAAACCAGAGCAGAGGGGCAGCAACGTGGAAATCCAAGGCTGGAAAACACTGGATAATTCATGGAAGGAGAGCTCTTGCTCTCACTCCATTATTTCATTGCTCTTTATTAATACAAGTTGGAGGATGAAGCTTTTTTTGCCCAAAAAATGGATTTCTAAACCAGCTGTGAGCAGCCCCAGCCCAGCACCCAGCCTGCCAGGACAGGAGCACTGGAGCATCCAAACACCCTCTGCTGCAGGCAGGAAAGCCCAGTGAAGCTTCCTGCAGCAGGATGAGCTCAGTGCCCTCCTGCAAGACGTGGCTCTTTGCACAACCTCCCTGCAGATTTCACCACCCCCTCTCTTTTCCCAACTTCCTGTGCCCCTTCCTGCTCCCCAGCTCCCCACTGCACCCCCTCCTGCTCCTCAATTTACTCTGCACCCCCTCTGTTCCTCAATTTACTCTGCAGCCCCTCCTTCTCAACTTCTCCTGAACCCCATCCTGCTCCCCACTGCTCCAGCCACTGCTCCCCGGCCACCCCATCCTGCTGATTCCTTCATACACTCTCTTCCTGCTTCCCAGTTTTCCTTGTACACCCTCCTGTTCCCACACTTCTCTCCCACCCTCCTCTCCTGCTCCCCAGCTCCCCCTGCACCCTCTCCCCCCTCAGAGCCCCCATCCTGTGCTCCTGCAAAGCCCTGAAGCAAAAGCTCCAGATCTGACCCCTGGCTGCAGGGTGAGAGCAGCTGGTGCTGGAACAGAGCCCACAAGGAGCCCTGACATGGATCCAACCCCTCCAGTCTGAGCTGTGTGACGAAGCAGCAGGCAGAGATCAGGCCTGGGGGGCACTGGGATCACCCTAAGGCAGAGCAGCAGGGTTTAATGATGCAGGATGGCAGCTTGGGGATATTCCATCAGATTCAGAACACAGGCCTGGGGAGAGGATTTGATTGTTCTTGTGCTGCTGCATCCCCTTCCAGCAGGGAGCTGGCAAGCCCCACCCTGCACAAACTCAGGTGTTCCCTCCCCTGGGCTCTGGGAAGTAAAGGGAAGCAGGTGAATGGGCCTCTAAAACAATTGTGCTTTGCAATGCAGAGCTGCAGCTCTGTGTCCAAGCACAGCAGCACCAGGCACCAACAAAGAGCAACTTCACCCACGGCCACAGCAGGGCCTGAGGGACTTTCCTGGCAAAAGGCTCTGAAAATCAGGAATGGCTTGGGTGGGAAGGGATGTGAAAACCCCCCAGTGCCACCCCAGCCCTGGCAGGGACACCTCCCCCTGTCCCAGGTGCTCCCAGCCCCAGTGTCCAGCCTGGCCTTGGGCACTGCCAGGGATCCAGGGGCAGCCACAGCTGCTCTGGCAATTCCATCCCAGCCCCTGCCCACCCTGCCAGGGAACAATTCCTGCCCAATCTCCCAGCCAGCTCTGCCCTCTGGCACTGGGAAGCCATTCCCTGGCTCCTGTCCCTGCAGCCCTTGTCCCCAGTCCCTCTGCAGCTCTCCTGGAGCCCCTTGGGCCCTGCCAGGGGCTCGCAGCTCTCCCTGGAGCTTCTCCTCTCCAGCTGAGCACCCCCAGCTCTCCCAGCCTGGCTCCAGAGCAGAGGGGGCTGATCAGGAATTTTTGGAATTTGAGGACTCAAGGAAAGAAGCCAAGGAGGGTTTCAGGGAGCAGAAATGGCCACTGAGGTGACCAGAGCCCTGGGACAGGCTTGGACAGCCCCAGTGAGGAATGTGGCCCAGCAAGCTCAGCTCAGGGCTCTTACCCAGCTTTCAGTGCCCAAACTGGACTGGGTGTCCAAGCACCAGGCCCAGGCTGGGGCAAAAGGAAAGGAGCTGGCAGCTTCATTTAACCAAACAGGACAAGTCTTTTAGGGAGCTGGAAGAGCAAAGACAACACTGAGAGCTGAACACGGAGCAGGATCCTCTGGGGCTCCAGGGAAGGGAACAGAGGATGGAGTCACTCCACACCCACCAGAGCCTGGGCACATTTTAGCTCCAGAACAGCCAATGGTGTCACCCAAAGCTGAGTCTGCTCTCCTGTGGGGTAACACCAGACTCACCACAGAGTCCCTGACCCACAGAGGAAAGGCAAATCCTCCCAGTCCTGAGAGGACGGGAAGGAGTTAAATCCTCCAGAGAAGGGGGGCAGCAAGGAGAATTTTCTCAAGCTCTCCAGCCTGTGCACGTGGTGAGAAAGTTTGACAAGACCTTCACAACCAGCAGCTTCATTCCAGAGCTTGGGAAACTCTCTCAGGATGTGAGGGCTGAAGGCAGGACAGGATGTCCCACACACTCCTGGGGATGGAACAGGGGACATAAAAGCACACGTGGGCATTGTGCTGGCTGGAAAAAATCAACAAATCTTCACTCTCCCCTTTTGGGGGGCTTCTAACAGCCAAGATCACTCCAAGAGAGACAAATTCCTTTTCTGGCACACTGGGGGGTTCTGTGCAGGGCCAGGAGCTGAACAAAGTGATCCTTGTGTGTGGATATTCCATGATTCTCTGATTCTTCCAGGGCAGAAGTGCAGGCAGCACAGCAAAGCAGCACAGCCTGGGCTGGCAGTGCAGCAGGAAACGAGGAGGGCTGAGCATTCCCAGAGGGAAACATGTGGCTGCTCCATCCCTGGAAGGGCTTTGGAGCAGCCTGGGACAGTGGAAGGTGTCCCCACGGACAGGGGTGGCACTGGATGGGATTTAAGGTCCTTCCAACCCAAGCCGTTCCAGGATTTTATGATTTGCAGTAGCAGGAGGCAGCACTGCTACAAAAGCCTCCTGCAGCAGCAGCATCCCAGCCCAGAGCAGAGCTTTCCCTAAACCCAGCATCCCAGCCCAGAGCAGAGCTTTCCCTAAACCCAGCATCCTGCCCAGAGCAGAGCTTTCCCTAAACCCAGCATCCTGCCCCAGAGCAGAGCTTTCCTAAACCCAGAGCATCCTGCCCCAGAGCAGAGAGCTTTCCCTAAACCCAGCATCCCAGCCCAGAGCAGAGCTTTCCTTAAACCCAGCATATCCAGCCCAGAGCAGAGCTTTCCCTAAACCCAGCATCCCAGCCCAGAGCAGAGCTTTCCCTAAACCCAGCATCCTGCCCCAGAGCAGAGCTTTCCTTAAACCCAGCATCCTGCCCCAGAGCTTTCCCTAAACCCAGCAATCCTGCCCCAGAGCTTTCCCTAAACCCAGCATCCTGCCCCAGAGCAGAGCTTTCCCTAAACCCAGCATCCCAGCCCAGAGCAGAGCTTTCCTTAAACCCAGCATCCCAGCTCTGGGATCAGCACTGCACTGCACACCAGGGAACTCAGTGCAGGGGGTGTTTCCAGCTCGGGGACTGCCCAGCAAAGCCCAGCTTTGTGCCTGCAGGGCCAGCCCTGAGCTCAGCTCAGCCCTGGGCACACCAGCACCCCAAACACTGCCTTTTGGGGGGATATTTGGGGCTCAGCTCAGCCCTGGGCACAGCCAGCACCCCAAACACTGCCTTTTGGGGGGATATTTGGGGCTCAGCTCAGCTCTGGGCACAGCCAGCACCCCAAACACTGCCTTTTGGGGGGATATTTGGGGCTCAGCTCAGCCCTGGGCACACCCAGCACCCCAAACACTGCCTTTTGGGGGGATATTTGGGGCTCAGCTCAGCCCAGGGCACACCCAGCACCCCAAACACTGCCTTTGGGGGGATATTTGGGGCTCAGCTCAGCCCTAGGCACACCCAGCACCCCAAACACTGCCTTTTGGGGGGATATTTGGGGCTCAGCTCAGCTCAGGGCACACCCAGCACCCCAAACACTGCCTTTTGGGGGGATATTTGGGGCTCAGCTCAGCCCTGGGCACAGCCAGCACCCCAAACACTGCCTTTTGGGGGGATATTTGGAGAGGATTTGGCCCGAGCAGCTCTCAGTGCAGGGCTCACAGCACACACAGCTGTACTTCATGGTTCCCTGCACATCCTGCCCCACCTATGCAATTATCACACCAGAACCCAACTAAATTCCTCCAAAATCTCTCTCCAAGCCCCTGTTGGAGCTGCCAGCAGGACAGCAGAGGGCTGGGCTGGAGCCTGAGTGCTCAGTTTTCACGGAATTCCTTCCCTACTGCTCCAAAACCTCCTCCAAGAGGGGCCCCTGCAGCACTCCAGGCTCCCTCCTGCCCTTTGTGAGGAAACTGCTCCGGGCTGTGCTCTGGGAATGTCACAACAGCTCACTCCTCCTAAAGGTATTTGGGGTTGAGATAAGAGGGGAGTGCCCAGAACTCTCCAAGAAACTGAAATATTTCTCACCAGACCCTTCTGAGGAGTTATGACCCCATTCCAAGACTTTGTGCCTTGTCCTTGTGAAAAACTCAAATGGATTTCTAACGTCTGTCTGCACCCCCAGGGTGTGCCAGGAATCCTTCTTTTAATTTTATTCTTATCCTCATTCCACCACCCAATTTCATTCCAAACAAGATTCATCACATCAATCTAAAGGTGTTTTTGCATCATTTGTTGGAGGAGCAGTCAGAATGAAGCTGAGGAGAAGAGCCCAGCCTAGAGCCAGTAAATAGATTTAGAAAAGAATTGGATTAAGACAATGTGTGAAGGGCTGTCCCCTCTCAATGCCATGGAAGGAGCAGTAAAACTGGGGATGGACTAAGGCTGGGTGAACCACAGATCTCAGAACAAACACACCTTGGTGTGGTTTTCACATGGAGATCTGGAAATCTTCCACAAGGCGGGGAAAAGAGCAGCAGTGTCATAAAAAAAGCCCCAAAGGCCACCCAAACCCACCTCAGGGATGAGCTGTTCCATGTGGAATAAAGCCTGTAAGGAACTCTGAAATGGATCTAAACCCCAAACTCGAGGCTGTGTGAGAAGATGGGATCAGCTCGGAGAATTTCAATCCCAGGGGTTATCCCTTGGCCAGCACTGCAGGTTTTTTCTTGGAAGACAAAGGCAGCAGGATCAGAAGGGCTCAGCCATTCCCAGCCCCTGCCTCCCACACAACCCCAGCAGGGACACTGCTGTTCCCACAGGAGCTCCCTCACCCGTGACCCCAGGAGGAAAAGGGACACAGAGCCTGCCCAGCTGTCCCAGCCAGGGGCTCAGCCCTGACACGGCACCACGGAATTGGAATGGTTTGGCTTGGAAAAGCCCTCCAACCCCAGCCAGCCCAACCCCAGCAGCACCAGCACGTCCCCAGGTGCCACACCCACGTGCTTTGTGAGGGATGGGGACTCCAACACTGCCAGGATGGTTTTACCAACCCTTTCTGTGAAGGATTTTTCCCAAATATCCAACCTAAACCTCCCTCAGAGCAACTCGAGGCTGTTCCCTCTCCTCCCACCCCTCATTCCCTGGGAGCATCCCCCGGCTGTCCCCTCCTGGCAGGAGTTGTGCAGAGCCACAGGGGCCCCCTGAGCCTCCTTTTCTCCAGGCTCAGCCCCTTCCCCAGCTCCCTCAGCCCCTCCTGGGCCTCCAAACTCTCCCCAGCTCCTGCAGGACCCTCCAGGTCCTGTTCCCACAATCGGTGCCCAGGATCTGAGCAGCCTCAGCAGGGCCAGCTCAGGGTTGAGCACATTTTCACATTTTTCATCAGGAAAAGTTCTTTACCAGCACTGACCTCATGTTTGCTGCTGAGGCAGATCTGCTGCTGGTGTTGATGAACAAGATGGAGCCTGTGCTTTGGGACAGGGGGAGATTCCATAAAATCCCTGATTGGATTTGGGGCCTGCATTGCAATTACCTGATCAATTACCCCGGCTGTCCCCTCCTGGCAGGAGTTGTGCAGAGCCACAGGGGCCCCTGAGCCTCCTTTGCTCCAGGCTCAGCCCCTTTCCCAGCTCCCTCAGGATTCTCCAGACCCTTCCCAGCTCCATTCCCTGCCCTGGATTCCCTCCAGCCTCTCCCCTTCTCTCTCCATCACCGTTTCCTCAGGGATTCCAGGACCAGGACAGGGCTCTGTGCTGCCACCCGAATTTGTGTCACTGTCACACCAGTGCCACCCCACACAGACCTGACTCCAGCCCCAGCCTGTGAACGCTGTGGGGCTCAGGCAGAAGGGAAAACAGGAGCTGGGAGCCACTGGGAGGGCAAGGTGAGCAAAAAGGGGGTGAGGATCCTGAGTGTCTCAAGAGAGGAATCTCTGGCGAGGAGAAAAACCCCAGAAACTGCGAGGAAACATCAGATCCAGGGGAGCACAAAATGCTGATCCTGAACAACCACAAATGTTCCTTTTATTGCCCTGACACTCACTGGAGATGGAATCCCTTGGGAGCTGGCAGCTCCTCCTCTCAGTTAAACACCCCAGCCCCACACTGGTGTCACACACAAGGGAGGGGACAGGTCAGCAAGGACATTGTCCCTGAACCCACAGAGCTGCCTCCTCGTGCTGTAAATCCCCACAGCTCCAGGCAAGCAGGGAAGCACGTGGTGGCTCCCAGACAAGATCACAGCAGGCACTCGAGACTACAAGGAAACCATTCATCTCCAGGAGCCCACATCCTGCCTTCCAAAAAAGCTCCAAGTTTTATTATTGCAGCTCTGGAAAACATCTGACAACTTTTGATGTCACCCTTGAGAAGGGAGGGAGATCAAAGGAACAAGTGAGATTTCAAGGAAAGCCACGAATCCACCAAGCCTAAATAAGATCAGGAACAAATTCAGGACAGTGACCCACATTTCCTGTAGTGTCAGCAGGGCAAGGCTCCACTGGGAACCCCCATCCTGGGCAGGGGTAGGATAACAAGATATTTGTGCACTTCTTTCTGTAACTTTTCCCCAAAACATTTAAATAATTTGAGCCTTTTCTGCCTGTTGCCACTCTCCAGGGATACAGAGAGGCCACAGGGCTGGAAAGAGGGGAAAAATAGAGAAAGGGATTTGGAAAAGTAATTAAAAGTGGGACTGTGAAGGGCTGATGGAAGAGTTTATTTAATGAAGTCTTGAACTGGGCTGTGGCTGCCCCTGGATGTGTCCCAGGCCAGGCTGGATGGGGCTTGGAGCAGCCTGGGACCATGGCAGGGGTGGGACAGGTGGGATTTAAGGTCCCTTCTAACCCAAACCCTCTGGGATTCTGTGAATGCTCATCCCAGAACAAACCTGACCACCCAAAGCTCCTGCTTTGGGTTCAAGCCTCACCTGTGTTGTGTTTTATCCCACCCTGCTCTGAGCCAGAGGTCAAACCCTGCCTGGGGAATGGCTCTGACCTGGTGCCATTTCCACAGGGACAGGAATTGCTCTGGAGCCTGGGAGTGCTCCCTGTGCAAACACAGCCAGGGGTTTTCCCTCAGAGTGTGCAGATGAACACAATTCCCACAGCTCTGCCAGGTCAGGGCAGCCCTGGGGCCAGCAGGGCACCGAGTCCAGATGAGAGGAAGGTGTGAGGGCAGGAGAGAGGGGGAGAACAGGTCACTGGCAGCATCACAGCAGTTCAGGACACTGAAGCAGTGCCCACAGAGCCTCACAAAGACCAGGAAAAACAAGAATCATCATCTTCTCACTCTAAGAATGTCTTTTGAGGGCTGTGTGTTGCAGCACAAAACCAGCTTGACAATCAGCAAGAAATCTGCAGAGATTCCTGTTTTGCTACAGAATCTGCCCAAATCTGAGGCCCTTCTCAGCCCACACCTGGCTACTCACACCCACCCTGCTGGAGTAACTCAGTTGTACCCACAGAGCAAATACCCACCCCCATTTCCTATTCCAGGCCAGCCAGAGGCCATCTCTTACCTTTTTCCTCTTTTTTGAAGATTCCTCAGCCTGGCTGATCTTTGTATCCCCTTCACCTCCTGCTGCTGCCCCCTCCTCTTCCTCCTCCTCTGGAATGAGGCTGTACTTGGTTCCTCCAGGCTGCATGAAACACTCCTTGGCAAAGTGACCTGGAAAAAGGAAAAAAAAGGTGTTTGAAGCAACAACCCAGCCCCTTTTCCTTCCTTTTGTTCCTTTTTTAACAGAAGCATTTCACACACCTGAGGTGCTGCCAAGGCTCCTTTGATTATCACTCACAATCTACACTGGGCATTTTTTATCCTGAAATTTCAGCTGCTTGAAGGTGCCCTGGTTAAACAGGACAGGGAACAAACACAACCCAGGTCATTCTGGAGGGATCAGTTAGGCAAAAAAAATAAAATAAAATAAAATATTCTTGTCCCAACAAGTGAAAATCTGTCTCTGCAGGAGCTTAATCAGCCCAGAAAAGAGTGGGGGAAAGGTGAGTTGGTGTGATAGGCACCTGGAAAATGAGCTAAAGCCACAAAGAGACAGAAATTCAGCTCTCCTGGTTCCACCCTTTCTACTCTGGAGACATCAAAGCTGACCTACTAAGAGCTGCAGTGGAAATTTGGACAGCTGCACCTGCTGCTAGGAGGAGACACCATTATGAAAGAGCAGACTGGAAATAGGCATAATCTGCTTTTTGGGGTTCTTTAAAATAGTGTTTTAGATATAATAGTTCTTTAAATAGTAATAATTCTTTAAAATAGTATTTGAAGGATACTTCTCTGCCACTACAGAGCCCACACTCCTCATTAACTTCCTCCAGAATAGCACAAGCCCCATTAACCATTTCCTCTAAATAACACAAGTAGGGCACAGCAAAAACTCCTGCACAAAAAAAAATGACTTTGTGCCTCAGCAAGCTGAATAAATCTACTGCAAGGCACCACACAATCCCCTTGACACTGCTGAAGCAGGCAGGACATCACTTCAGCAGCTCACAAACCTGCTGAATGCTCATCCCAGAACAAACCTGACCACCAAAAGCTCCTGCTTTGGGTTCAAGCCTCACCTGTGTTGTGTTTTATCCCACCCTGCTCTGAGCCAGAGGTCAAACCCTGCCTGGGAATGGCTCTGACCTGGTGCCATTTCCACAGGGACAGGAATTGCTCTGGAGCCTGGGAAGGCTCCCTGTGCAAACACAGCTCAGAGCTGGTTTCACCTCTGAGGCAGCTCCAGTGTCCCAGCAGCTGAGCTGGAGCTTCCACTGATGGCTGCCCACAGAGGGATCACCTGGTGGGGGTTTGTTTGCTCCTCAAAAACCAAAATCAGAGTGAGAGCTCAGGTATGAGACACAGGGAGCAAACAGGGCAGGCAGGGGAGCTGTGCTGAGCTCTGCCCTGCAGGAGGCACAGAATGGCTGGGGCTGAAGGGACCCCTGGAGCAGCTGGCACATCCAGGGCTCCAGAGAGGGAGACTCCAGGGTTCTGCCACTCCCCATGGGCAGAGGTTCTTCCTGACAGAGCTGGAGCTCACAGTGTTTCAGTTTCTGGCCATCACTCGTGTCCTGTCCCTGAGCACCCCCTGGGGATATTTCTCTGGGTTGCTGGGATCCCCTCTCAGTGTTTTCCTCTCCACAACAAACAGGCCCAGCTCCCCCAGTCTCTCCTCACCTCTCCAGTCCCTCATCACCTTTGCAGCCTCACCAGTAACCTAAAGAGGTGTGATTTTAAGGAATAACCTTTTTTTTTTTTTTTTAAGGACTTGAACTGAATCTTTGGTTTTTGTAGCAAGTGATAAAAAAATTTCCTCCTCTAAAGAACAAACACAGAACCAAAGTTCAGCCCCTACAACCACGTGTAACCACGTCAGCAGCGTGCCCAGAGCAGCTGTGGCTGCCCCTGGATCCCTGGCAGTGCCCAAGGCCAGGCTGGGCAGGGCTTGGAGCAGCCTGGGAGGGTGGAAGGTGTCCCTGGGGACTGGAATCAGGTGGGATTAAAGGTCCCTTCCAACCCAAACCATGCTGGGAGTCTAACCATGGGACAGACATTGATGGAAGGCCACCAAGGGGCCCTGCCTGGCTGGGACAAAGCTGGGAAGAAGCAGCCCAGACCCACCTTTGCAGCCACATTTCTTGCACACTGTGTTCAGAACAGCCTCCAGGGTGATCTTCTGGCTGGTGTAGTCCCTGAAGGTGCGTTTCCTCCTCTCATCCTGACTGGAGAACAAGAACAGCTCCATTCTCATCTCTAATCCCTCATTTTTGTACAAACACACCTGACCACAAGGCTTTTAAAGGTCACTCTTGGAGTAAAACTTTCTAAAACCAAAGAAGAGATCTGGCCTTGGGCACTGCCAGGGATCCAGGGGCAGCCACAGCTGCTCTGGCAATTCCAGCCCAGCCCCTGCCCACCCTGCCAGGGAACAATTCCTGCCCAATCTCCCAGCCAGCCCTGCCCTCTGGCACTGGGAAGCCATTCCCTGGCTCCTGTCCCTGCAGCCCTTGTCCCCAGTCCCTCTGCAGCTCTCCTGGAGCCCCTTTGGGCCCTGCCAGGGGCTCGGAGCTCTCCCTGGAGCTTCTCCTCTCCAGCTGAGCACCCCCAGCTCTCCCAGCCTGGCTCCAGAGCAGAGGGGCTGATCAGGAATTTTTGTTCCAACTCTGTGCCCTGGCAGGGACACCTCCCCCTGTCCCAGGTGCTCCCAGCCCCAGTGTCCAGCCTGGCCTTGGGCACTGCCAGGGATCCAGGGGCAGCCACAGCTGCTCTGGCAATTCCAGCCCAGCCCCTGCCCACCCTGCCAGGGAACAATTCCTGCCCAATCTCCCAGCCAGCCCTGCCCTGGGCACTGGGAAGCCATTCCCTGGCTCCTGTGGGAAGCCATTCCCCTCTGGGCTGCTCTCCTCTGCTCAGATTTACCCACTCAAGGGCAACGTTGTTGGGATCCAGGTCCTTCCCCGTGCCTTGGTGAACAACCTTCATGGAGAGGGAGAGCTTCAGCCTGTCATCCTTCACCTGGAAAGCAGGGGATCAGCAGGATGAGTGACCACGGTGTGGGTTACCCCAGGGGGTGAGGGTCAGCACAGGGGGATCTCTGGAGCTGGGCTCACCTCCTTGCCAATGAGCTTCACCCAGACCTTGTCCCCGACCTCGACGATCTCGGCGGGTGTGCCCACGCGGCAGGAGGACAGCTGGCTCCTGTGCACCAGCCCTGCCCCAGAAAACAGAGACACAGCCCTCAGCTCTGCCTTCCAGGACAGCAGCTCCTGCAGAGAATCCCTGGGGTGTGGCAGCAATGTGTTTTTACATCATCAAGAAAGAGAATTTAAAAATAATTAATGTTCCTTTAGCCCATCCTTTTTTTCAGATCTAGGCAGACAGTTCTCCACTGAACCTCTCGGATTTGCAGTTCCCAAAGTGGCTCGGAGCAGATAACCACTTAGGGTGTGGCAAAAATGTGTTTTCATATCATTAATAAATAAAATTTTAAAATAATTAATGTCTCTTTCTTTAACCCATCCTTTTTTTCACTTCTAGGCAGACAGTTCTCCACTGAACCTCTGGGATTTGCAGTTTCCAAAGTGGCTTGGAGCAGATAATCCCTTGGGGTGTGGCAAGAATGTGATTTTATACCATTAATAAATAGAATTTAAAAATTATTAATGTCTCTTTCTTTAGCCCATCCTTTTTTCAGTTCTAGGCAGACAGCTCTCCACTGAATCTCTCAGATTTGCAGTTCCCAAAGTGGCTTGGAGCAGATAACCACTTAGGGTGTGGCAAGAATGTGATTTTATATCATTAATAAATAGAATTTAAAAATTATTAATGTGTATTTCTTTAGCTCATCCTTTTTTCAGTTCTATGCAGACAGCTCTCCACTGAACCTTCTGCAATTCCCAAAGTGGCTCGGAGCAGATAATCCCTTGGAGTGTGGCAAGAATGTGATTTTAAATTAATAAATAAAATATAAAAATTAATAGTCTTTATTTCATCTTTAACTCATTTTCATTTCCTATTTTTTGATTATTGTTCATAAAGTAGGCACTACCAGCAAAGCTGTAAATGTTAATACACACAATTAATTAATACACTTATGAGTAAGCATATATGTATTTTGGATTGTGCTCCAATTTTTAAACTGCTGGAACAGGTCACAACACCCCAAATTAGATTTTAATCTGAGTGATTGACCTGTGCACAGCAGGGCTCTGCAGGGGAGGAGAAATCTGGGAACATTTTGCTGTTCCAGCCTCCCCCCAGCAGCCACAAGCTCCCAAAATCCTGCAGGGAGCAGGAGCTTCAGGGGGGGAGCAGGGAAGGGGCTCCCTGGGAGCTGCAGCTTCCCCACAGCCACAGGCACAGCTGTAACTCTGATTTTCCACTTCTTTTTATTCCAGTTTCATTTCAGCCTTTTTTTCCCCCCCACTCATTTGCACTGCCCATTAAAAGGAGGAAATTGGGCAAATTACCAAAATGCAGAATTTCTACAGTTCTGCCATTATCTCCAAATGATTTGCTAAAATATCCTGAAGTTACCAAAACCTCCACTAAAAGATCCTGAAGTTACCAAAACCTCCACTAAAAGATCCTGAAGTTATCAAAACCCCACCCAAAATACCCAGAATTTGCCAAAAACCCACCCCAAGGAACCCTGAAGTTCCCAAAAACCCCTCTGAGCCTTTCTGGCAATCAGGCAAAACACCATCATCTCCTAAATGCTTTCCAAGAACCCCCAAATTTCCTCCTAAATTAGTAAAAATTCATTTTCTGAGCTTTTTCTGAAAGCCTTTAACTCTGAGGTGGCTGCTGGCCTTGGACACTCCAGCCTGGAAATTCTTGTCCAATTTCCTCCTTTTAATGGGCACTGCAAATGAGGGGGAAAAAAAACAGAACAATGCAAAAAATAAAAACAAACAAAAAACCAAAAAACCAAAACAAACAAACAAAACAAAACAAAAAAAAATAAAGGCAAATCCGAGACACAAACCTTGTTTCCTGCAGCCTGGGATTTTGATAAATGCTCCATAATCTGTCACTGCAGCAACCTGGGGAGAAAAGCAACCCCAGAGCTGAGGGAAAGCCCTTCCCAAAGCCCTGTGCTGGGCCCAGAGGGGAGAATCTGCACAATAACCTGCAGAGTTCACCTGATCTGGAGATTATCAGGGACCCAGGGGATGGTTTGGGTGGGGAGGGACCTGAAATCCCACCCAGTGCCACCCCCAGGGACCCCTCCCCCTGTCCCAGGTGCTCCCAGCCCCAGTGTCCAGCCTGGCCTTGGGCACTGCCAGGGATCCAGGGGCAGCCACAGCTGCTCTGGCAATTCCAGCCCAGCCCCTGCCCACCCTGCCAGGGAACAATTCCTGCCCAATCTCCCAGCCAGCCCTGCCCTCTGGCACTGGGAAGCCATTCCCTGGCTCCTGTCCCTGCAGCCCTTGTCCCCAGTCCCTCTGCAGCTCTCCTGGAGCCCCTTTGGGCCCTGCCAGGGGCTCGGAGCTCTCCCTGGAGCTTCTCCTCTCCAGCTGAGCACCCCCAGCTCTCCCAGCCTGGCTCCAGAGGGGCTCCAGCCCTGGGGCAGCTCCGGGGGCTCCTCTGGGCTCTCCCCAGCAGCTCCAGGTGCTGCTGCTGTTGGAATTCCGAGCTCTGCGGGTGGGGAATCACCTGAGCGGGCAGAGGGGCAGAATCCCCGCTGCCCCACACCCGCACACGACCCCGTCCCGGGCACGGCGGTGTGTCCGTACAGATCTGTCCGGCACCCGGAGCTCCCCGCGCTCAGCCCCGACAAACCAAGAGAACAAATTCCGCCCCGCACCTCGCCCTGGAAGATCGAGTAGAGCTCGGGGAGCGGCTCCATCGCCTCCAAACGTCCCGTGCTGGGTGCACCCCAGGCTAGCGCATCTCCTGCCCAGGATGCTGAGGAAATAAACGGAATTTCATTAAAACCCCCAGAGAGCCCTCAGCGCCTTGAGGAGCGCGGGGATGGGCCCGATGCAGGACTGACCCGGAGCGGCGCGGTGGGACAGGACAGCTCTCCCCGGAGCCGGCGGGGCGGTGCGGGCTCGTTACCGCCCGCGGCAGCAACACCGCGGCGCCGCCATCGCCTCAGCCTCCCCGCCTGGCCGCCGCCATTCCTTCCTCACGCTGAGAGGCCGCGCTCCCCACCAATCACATCGTGTAATAATGCCGGGCGGCGGCCCTCAGCCAATCAGCGTTACCCATGCTACGCAGCGCAGGATCTCGACCAATCGGAGAGAGGCGCGCCAGAAGGCGCCGCGCTCCCCGCGCTATCCTCGGCGCGCCGGCAGCGTGTAGGGGGGCGGGACATCCAGGGCGCTCCGCCAATCAGCGCGGCGGGCTCGGCACGCACAGCCAATGGGGCGCGGGGGGCGGGGCCCGGCGCCCGCCATGATCGAGCAGCAGAAGCGGAAGGTCCCGGGCCCCGGGCCTGGCCCCGGCCCCGCTCCCGGGGCCCCCCCGGCCCCCGCCGCCCCCCGGCGCCGCCCCCGCGCCCGGCCCCGACCTCCCCCTGGTCCCCGTGCCTGCCAAGCGGCCCCGCCATGACCTGCCGGGGGCGCCGGGCACGGGCGGTGCAGGGGGGCAGCCTCCGGCCGGAGCTCTGCTGCAGGCGGTAACGGGGGAACGTGAGGGGAGGGCGGGAAGGGATCCGGGCAGGGATGGAGAGGTGGGGGAGGAAGGCCGGGGGTGGTTCCAGGGGCAGGGAAGGGCCACGAGCATGGTGGGCTGGGCACTGCTGAGGCGCCTGCAGTGCTGCCTTCGGTTCTGGGCCCTCAGATCCGGGGGGGCTGGAGCGGGGCTGGGGAAGGGTCTGGGGAAGGGTCTGGAGCCCCAGGAGAGGCTGAGGGAGCTGGGGAAGGGGCTGAGCCTGGAGAAAAGGAGGCTCAGGGGGCCCTTGTGGCTCTGCACAGCTCCTGCCAGGAGGGGACAGCCGGGGGGGTCGGGCTCTGCTCCCAGGGCACAGGGACAGGAGGAGAGGGAACGGCCCCAGGCTGGGCCAGGGCAGGCTCAGGGTGGGCAGCAGCAGGAATTTCCCCATGGAAAGGGAGCTCAGGCCTTGGAAGTGCCCAGGGAGGGTTGGAGTGCCCATCCCTGGAGGTGCCCAGGGAAGGACCCAGTGCTCTGGGCTGGGGACAGGGTGGGCACTGGGCTCAGCTGGGACTCGGTGCCCTTGGATCTCTTTTCCAACCTCAGCAATTCTGTGATTCTGGAACTCTGCTGTGAGAAGGTGGGGATGCTCTGCAGGGCTGGCAGGCTGGCCACACCCTGCCCCTGTCCCCTGTCCCCTGACGTGTCCCCCGTGTCCCCAGGGCCCCCCACGCTGCTCCTCGCTGCAGGCCCCCATCATGCTGCTGTCAGGACACGAGGGGGAGGTTTACTGCTGCAAGTTCCACCCCAACGGCAACACCCTGGCCTCGGCTGGCTTCGACAGGCTCATCTGTGAGTGGCCCTGCTGGCCCTGCTGCTCAGGGGTGCCAGCTCAGCCCTCTCCTGGCTGCTCCTCAGCGTGGATTGCTTCCCCAGGGGCTGCTGGAAGCTTTTCCCAGCTGCTCCCCAGGTCCCACCCTGCTGCTGCTGGGGATGAGTCTCGCTGGGCACAGCCCTGTGTGCCCCCCACACGGGTTCCAGGGGGTTGCAGAAATGCAGGGGGTGTTTTTAATGCTGAGGTTTGCTGAAGCAAAGATGATCATTTTTTCTTAAATTCACTTATTTTTTTCTTAAATTTCTTAAGCAAGACCCCCCAAAATCAGCTCTGCCCTGGGGCTCACAGCATGCCTTGTTACTGCTGTGGGTTATCCCAGCTGGGCTCAGCAGTGGGGATGGTGCATCCTTCACCTTGCTGAGATCCCAGAGATCAGCTCCAGGCACCCCAGGGGCCGTTCCCGTGGGTTTCCTGTGCTCACCCCTCTCCCTTGCTGTCCCCCAGTGCTCTGGAATGTCTATGGGGACTGTGACAACTTCGCCACCCTGAAGGGGCACAGCGGGGCTGTCATGGAGCTGCACTACAACACGGATGGCAGGTGAGGGAGGGGCTGGGGGCTGCTCACTGAGCCCAGGAGGGGCTGAGGGAGCTGGGGAAGGGGCTGAGCCTGGAGAAAAGGAGGCTCAGGGGGCCCTTGTGGCTCTGCACAGCTCCTGCCAGGAGGGGACAGCTGGGGGGATTTGGGCTCTGCTCCCAGGGCACAGGGACAGGAGGAGAGGGAACGGCCCCAGGCTGGGCCAGGGCAGGCTCAGGGTGGGCAGCAGCAGGAATTTCCCCATGGAAAGGGAGCTCAGGCCTTGCCCAGGGAGGGTTGGAGTGCCCATCCCTGGAGGTGTCCCAGGAATTCCTGGAGGTGGCACTCAGAGCCCTGGGCTGGGGACAGGGTGGGGATCAAGCACAGCTCAGTGATCCTGGAGCTCTTTTCCATCTTTTCCAACCTAAATGATCCTGGGACTGTTGCCTTTGCTCAGTCCATGGAGAATCCTTGCAGTGTGGCTGTCCCAGCGTGGCCAAAGGATCTGGGGGCACCTGTGACCCCCCCAGTGCCACGGATGTAATTTGGGGAGCAGAGGGAGGTTTGTGTGGGGTGTCTGGGCCTCACTGGGGGAGGAGGGGAGAGCAGGAGGGGAGAACAGGTGAGATCCTGGTTCATTTAAAAGGCTGGTACAGCATTGCTGCTGAGCCTTGCTGCCTGTGCTCATCCCAGATGCTGCTCGAGGAGGCAGAAAAACAATTTCTGACAGGGCTGAAAGGGACTTGGTCCCTGCAGTGTCAGTTTGTCCCTGCAGTGTCAGTTTGTCCCTGCAGTGTCAGAGTTTGTCCCTGCAGTGTCAGAGTTGTCCCTGCAGTGTCAGAGTTGTCCCTGCAGTGTCAGTTTGTCCCTGCAGTGTCAGTTTGTCCCTGCAGTGTCAGTTTGTCCCTGCAGTGTCAGAGTTGGTCCCTGCAGTGTCAGAGTTGGTCCCTGCAGTGTCAGTTTGTCCCTGCAGTGTCAGTTTGTCCCTGCAGTGTCAGTTTGTCCCTGCAGTGTCAGAGTTTGTCCCTGCAGTGTCAGAGTTGTCCCTGCAGTGTCAGTTTGTCCCTGCAGTGTCAGTTTGTCCCTGCAGTGTCAGAGTTGTCCCTGCAGTGTCAGTTGGTCCCTGCAGTGTCAGTTTGTCCCTGCAGTGTCAGAGTTGTCCCTGCAGTGTCAGAGTTGTCCCTGCAGTGTCAGAGTTGTCCCTGCAGTGTCAGTTTGTCCCTGCAGTGTCAGTTTGTCCCTGCAGTGTCAGTGTGTCCCTGCAGTGTCAGTGTGTCCCTGCAGTGTCAGAGTTGTCCCTGCAGTGTCAGAGTTGTCCCTGCAGTGTCAGTTGGTCCCTGCAGTGTCAGAGTTGTCCCTGCAGTGTCAGTTGGTCCCTGCAGTGTCAGTTTGTCCCTGCAGTGTCAGTTGGTCCCTGCAGTGTCAGTTTGTCCCTGCAGTGTCAGTTTGTCACTCACTGTCACTCAGGCCCCTCCAAAGCCCCCCAGGGCAGGTTCTGCTCCCGCTGTCGCCCCTGCAGGAGGGCTGGCCGGGGGGCAGAGCCCTGACAGTGGCTGTTCCTGCAGCATGCTCTTCTCAGCCTCCACGGACAAAACCGTGGCCGTGTGGGACAGCGAGACCGGGGAGAGGGTGAAGAGGCTGAAGGGCCACACGTCCTTTGTCAACTCCTGCTACCCTGCCCGCAGGGGGCCCCAGCTGGTCTGCACCGGCAGCGACGACGGCACCGTCAAGGTCAGGGTGTGCCCCGGGGGGAAAGGGGGGAAAGCTTTTGGGGTCTCCCATTGGACTGGGCTGAATTCAGCCCTTTGTTACTCAGCATCACTGTGAGTTCAGAGTTGAAAATGTGACGTTGAATTTCACTGCTCCTGTTTTTCTCTGCTTCTCAGAGGGGTTTGGGGAGATGGAGCTGCTCAGCTGAGCTTTTTCTGCTGCTCTTGGTTTGCAGAGCATGAGAAAAGTGTTCCTGAAACCTGGGCTGGGCCCTTCTTCTCTTTCCTGAAATCTCCTGTGCTGGCTCCTTTTTCTCTTTCCTGAAATCTGGGCTGGTCCCTTCTTCTCTTTCCTGAAATCTCCTGTGCTGGCTCCCTTTTCTTTCCCCTGAAACCTGTGCTGGTCCCTCCTTCTCTTTCCTGAAATCTTCTGTGCTGGCTCCCTTTTCTTTCCCCTGAAACCTGGGCTGGTCCCTCCTTCTCTTTCCTGAAATCTCCTGTGCTGGCTCCTTTTTCTCTCCCCTGTGAAATCTGTGCTGGTCCCTTCTTCCTTCCCTTCATTCCCATGCTCCAAACACGGGAGATTTAATGTTTTTTATAAAGATCTCCAGATTGGATGTTTTTTATAATGGTTTCCTGAGATCTGCAAAGGGGTTTTGGGAGAGCAGTCTGAGTCCCTGCAGCTCCCTGTGATTTTGGTGTTTAATGTCTGTGCCCACCTCTGAAAAGTGCCACGTTTCTTTCCAGCTGTGGGATATCAGGAAAAAAGCTGCTGTGCAGACCTTCCAGAACACCTACCAGGTCCTGGCTGTCACCTTCAACGACACCAGTGACCAGATCATCTCTGGAGGCATCGACAATGACATCAAGGTAGGACCCTGTGTCCCTTTCCATCCTGTCACACCCTGTGCTGGCCAAGGACAGCCACGGGGTCACCTGCTGAGTTCTACATCCCCAGCCCCCCTGACCTGCTGTGCCCATCCCTGCTGGTGGTACAGCGCCTGTGAAGTGGCAGGGAGCTGCTCTGGGCTGGCAGTGACAGTGGCATTCCAGTGTCCCAGCACTGCTGTCACCCCCAGAGCCAGCGTGGAGTGCTGGCTGTGTGACAGCCTGGACAGAGCCAGGTGTGAGGTGAGCTGAGCTGAAGGGAAGGTGGTGGCACGTCCCCTCTGTGCCCTGTGCCCCACTTTGCAGCTCACCCTGGCACCTGCTGGGGTGGAAAGTTCTTGTTTGAGAGTGAGCTCAGCATTTCATCCAGCTGAGTGCCCTGGTGGCTGCAGGGCTCAGGCTGTCCCTATGCCCTCAGCCCCAGCCTGTCACAGCTGTCCCCAGCCTGTCACAGCCAGTGCTTGGTGTGGCACTGCCACCAGGGCTGTCCCCACTGCCCCTCTTTGGGAAGAACAGCCCGAAGCTGGGAACTGGGGAGCTCCTGCTCTGCCCCATCAGGCAGGGGGATTTGGGGGGTTCTGGGGGCAGTTCAAGAGGAATTCTGCAGGCACGAGGCTGCTGACATGTAACTCTTTGGCTGAACATAGTTACTTAGAAATCTTCTAAAAGGCAAATTCTGTTTTTCTAGAGCACCCATAAACTTCCAGCCTCAGATTTTCATAGAATCTTGGAACGGTTTGGATGGAAAGGGACTGGAAAGTTCATCCCACTCCACCCCTGCCCTGGCAGGGACCCCTCCCCCTGTCCCAGGTGCTCCCAGCCCCAGTGTCCAGCCTGGCCTTGGGCACTGCCAGGGATCCAGGGGCAGCCACAGCTGCTCTGGCAATTCCAGCCCAGCCCCTGCCCACCCTGCCAGGGAACAATTCCTGCCCAATCTCCCAGCCAGCTCTGCCCTCTGGCACTGAGAGCCATTCCCTGGGTCCTGCACGTGTGGGGCTGCTGCCGTGTAAACCCTTGGGGGTTGAACACATCCAGTTACAAATCCAAGGCACAAATCCCCTTTCCCTACAACTCCCATCGAGCTGCAGACCCCAGGAGCTGCAGCCCACAGCCCAGTGCCTGTGTGGGGAGCTGCAGCTGCAGCCCTGCTGGCTGTGTTTGCTGTGCCAGGTGTGGGACCTGCGGCAGAACAAGCTCACCTACACCATGCGCGGCCACGCCGACTCGGTGACGGGCCTGAGCCTCAGCTCTGAGGGCTCCTACCTGCTCTCCAACGCCATGGACAACACAGGTACAGCCTGCTGGGCCTGCCAGGGCACCTCGGGGTGCTCATCCTGGGAAAACTGCCCTGCCCTGGGCTGGGCTGGGCTGGGCTGCAGGGAGTTTGGCTCCAGAGCTAAACCGTGGAATTGTGTCCTTGTGACAGGGAGCAGCTGCCTCTGGGGGGTTTGTCCCTGCTCCTGCAGGGCCTGGGGACAGGAGCCATGGCACAGGTTATCCTGCAGGGACAGGAGCCATGGCACAGGTTATCCTGCAGGGACAGGAGCCATGGCACAGGTTATCCTGCAGGGCCTGGGGACAGGAGCCATGGCACAGGTTATCCTGCAGGGAATTGGGGACAGGAGCCATGGCACAGGTTATCCTGCAGGGAATTGGGGACAGGAGCCATGGCACAGGTTATCCTGCAGGGAATTGGGGACAGGAGCCATGGCACAGGTTATCCTGCAGGGAATTGGGGACAGGAGCCATGGCACAGGTTATCCTGCAGGGACAGGAGCCATGGCACAGGTTATCCTGCAGGGCCTGGGGACAGGAGCCATGGCACAGGTTATCCTGCAGGGAACTGGGGACAGGAGCCATGGCACAGGTTATCCTGCAGGGCCTGGGGACAGGAGCCATGGCACAGGTTATCCTGCAGGGAACTGGGGACAGGAGCCATGGCACAGGTTATCCTGCAGGGAATTGGAGACAGGAGCCCTGGCACAGGTTATCCTGCAGGGAATTGGGGACAGGAGCCATGGCACAGGTTATCCTGCAGGGAATTGGGGACAGGAGCCATGGCACAGGTTATCCTGCAGGGAATTGGGGACAGGAGCCATGGCACAGGTTATCCTGCAGGGAATTGGGGACAGGAGCCCTGGCACAGGTTATGCTGCAGGGACAGGAACCCTGGCACAGAATATCTGTGCACTCTGGGCCTGGCTCGTGTCAGGGTGGCTTGGCTGTGTCCCCTCAGCAGGAGTGACAGCCCAGCTGCCACCCTGCCTGCCCCATTGTCCCTCAGTGAGGCTGAGCCCTTCAGGGCCGTGCCCATGGGATGTGTCAGGGTGAACAGAACCCTCCTGGAAGGGGGTGGTGGCTCCATTCTGGGATGGCAGGCTGGGAATTTTCTGCAATTCCGCCTTGCTGCTGTTGTCCTGCCAGAGCACAGCCTCCTGCAGGGAAAGCTGCTGGGACACGAGGGATCAGGGAGCCTGTCCTGGGCACGGGGGGTTGCCAGGGCTGCCCTGTCCCTGTCCCCCTCAGCTCCTGGCTCTGACTCTGTTGCAGTTCGGATCTGGGACGTGAGGCCCTTTGCCCCCAAGGAGAGGTGTGTGAAGATTTTCCAGGGGAATGTCCATAATTTTGAAAAGGTGAGTGTGCTCCACTTCTTGTTCAATTCCCTCTGCTATTAACTTTTCTCTAAATTGTTTTTTTCAATTCAAGTTTGGGCCAGAAAGGCTTTAATAAGAACTCAAAGGAAGATGAATACTCAAAGTGGGATTCCAATTAAAGCCTCAGTAACAAGATTTCTTTGCTCGGTTCAGTTGTAATTAGCTGTAAATTAAGTATTTTCTACACTTACCATCTACTTTGTGTAAAATAACAAGGCACTGGCTGTTTCCAGCAATAAAATAAAATCTGTAATTACCATCTCATCTTCCAAGGGAGATCATTAAAGTGGTGCTGGTTAAAGTCTCGTGGTGATTTTAATTCAAGGAGAAGGGGGAAACTAAATAGATCTGTGATTTTTTGTTTTTGTTTTTGTTTTGTTTTAGAACCTTCTGAGGTGCTCCTGGTCCCCAGATGGCAGTAAAATTGCAGGGGGCTCTGCTGACAGGTGAGTTGTCACTGCATTCCTCTGTCCCCATCAACCCATGGTGGATTTGCAGCCTTCCTGCATCAGAATTTCGAGGCTCAGGGTTGTGTGTGAAGCTGTGAAATCCCAAACAGCCCCCTGGGAGTTGTCCTGATTCCCACAGGGCTGTGTTTCTCTTGCTTTGGTGTCCGTGGAGGAGCATCTGGCTGTTGTAAAATCTGGTTATTGTTGTCAAAACCTGGCTGAGGATCTGCCCTGCCCCACCACAGGAGCCCCCAGCAGGTGACAGGGACATCTCTGCCACGAGGTTGGAGCCCTGTGTGTCCTGGCAGAAGCTTGAGAGGGTCTGTGTGTGACAAAATCCCAGTTAAATCCTGCATGGTGGGATTCCAGGGCTCATTAGTGACCCCTCCTTTAATTAAGGAGAAATTAAGATCGATTGGCACATCTCAGACTTGTAAATGAAAGGTTCTGTAATGTGAGCTGAGGAATGAAAAGGGCAGAGGGAGGAAGCAGGGCAGGATCTGAAGGTCCCTGTGACCCCTGGAGCAAATTCAGGCCCAAATCCAGTGCCAGGGAGACAGGAATTCCTGCAGGCCAGGGGCCAGGGCATGGGGCAGCAGGGATCACCAGATGAATGAGTTTCTGGGAGCAGACAGACAGAACCTGAGCTCTCCCTGGCCAGATTCAGTGGGGCAGCTGGCCCAGCATGAGCCAGGGCTGTCACTGACCCCAGCCCTGCTGGGCTCTGAGTGGGGCACGTGGGGAGGGAGAGCAGCAATTCCAGGCTGGGAGAGCAATTCCATCCTGGGAGAGCAGCAGCTCCAGGGCTGGGAGAGCAGCAGCTCCAGGGCTGGGAGAGCAGCAGCTCCAGGGCTGGGAGAGCAATTCCATCCTGGGAGAGCAGCAGCTCCAGGGCTGTGGGAGAGCAGCAGCTCCAGGGCTGGGAGAGCAGCAGTTCCAGGCTGGGAGAGCAGCAGCTCCAGGCTGGGGAGAGCAGCAGCTCCAGGGCTGGGAGAGCAGCAGCTCCAGGGCTGGGAGAGCAGCAGCTCCAGGCTGGGAGAGCAGCAGCTCCAGGCTGGGAGAGCAGCAGCTCCAGGCTGGGAGAGCAGCAGCTCCAGGCTGGGAGAGCAGCAGCTCCAGGGCTGGGAGAGCAGCAGCTCCAGGCTGGGGAGAGCAGCAGCTCCAGGGCTGGGAGAGCAGCAGCTCCAGGCTGGGAGAGCAGCAGCTCCAGGGCTGGGAGAGCAGCAGCTCCAGGGCTGGGAGAGCAATTCCATCCTGGGAGAGCAGCAGCTCCAGGCTGGGAGAGCAGCAGCTCCAGGCTGGGGAGAGCAGCAGCTCCAGGCTGGGGAGAGCAGCAGCTCCAGGCTGGGAGAGCAGCAGCTCCAGGGCTGGGAGAGCAGCAGCTCCAGGGCTGGGAGAGCAGCAGCTCCAGGGCTGGGGGAGAGCAGCAGCTCCAGGGCTGGCAGAGCAGCAGCTCCAGGGCTGGCAGAGCAGCAGCTCCAGGCTGGGAGAGCAGCAGCTCCAGGGCTGGGAGAGCAGCAGCTCCAGGGCTGGGAGAGCAGCAGCTCCAGGCTGGGAGAGCAGCAGCTCCAGGGCTGTGGGAGAGCAGCAGCTCCAGGCTGGGAGAGCAGCAGCTCCAGGGCTGGGAGAGCAGCAGCTCCAGGGCTGGGGGAGAGCAGCAGCTCCAGGGCTGTGGGAGAGCAGCAGCTCCAGGGCTGTGGGAGAGCAGCAGCTCCAGGGCTGGGAGAGCAGCAGCTCCAGGGCTGTGGGAGAGCAGCAGCTCCAGGGCTGGGAGAGCAGCAGCTCCAGGGCTGGGAGAGCAGCAGCTCCAGGGCTGTGGGAGAGCAGCAGCTCCAGGGCTGGGGGAGAGCAGCAGCTCCAGGGCTGGGAGAGCAGCAGCTCCAGGGCTGGGGGAGAGCAGCAGCTCCAGGGCTGGGGGAGAGCAGCAGCTCCAGGGCTGTGGGAGAGCAGCAGCTCCAGGGCTGTGGGAGAGCAGCAGCTCCAGGGCTGGGAGAGCAGCAGCTCCAGGGCTGGGAGAGCAGCAGCTCCAGGGCTGGGGGAGAGCAGCAGCTCCAGGGCTGGCAGAGCAGCAGCTCCAGGGCTGGCAGAGCAGCAGCTCCAGGCTGGGAGAGCAGCAGCTCCAGGGCTGGGAGAGCAGCAGCTCCAGGGCTGGGAGAGCAGCAGCTCCAGGCTGGGAGAGCAGCAGCTCCAGGGCTGTGGGAGAGCAGCAGCTCCAGGCTGGGAGAGCAGCAGCTCCAGGCTGGGAGAGCAGCAGCTCCAGGCTGGGTCCCTGTGGGCAGGCTGAGCCCTGCTCTGGGCAGCTGTGCCTGGAGTTTGGGTCACTGGGTTCATTCTGCAGGTGCTGCAGGAGCTCAGGGCTCTGGCAGCTCCTGGGGCAGGTCACACCAGGCCACTCCACTCTTTCTGCTATCACAGAGCTTTTCATTTATTCTTTTTTATTTTTAAAAAAAATTTAGTTTTGTTTTTTGGTTTTTTGTTTGTTTTTTTTTTTTTTTTGAGGAGTATCTGCAGGAAAAGCAAAGCAAGATTAAGCAAACATTTTGTTTTAGGTACAAAACATTTCCCCAGTGACTGCTCTCTCCTGCACTGGGTCTGTGTTGAAGGGACAATTCCCTGAATATTTATTTTTGCTGTTGAGCCCTTCAGAAGTGTTGTAGTAAAATTACCCACTTTGGCTGCCTTGTAACCCCAAATAAAACCCACAACAGCAGAGCTCTTTGAGAAAGCAACAGATACAACTCCTGCCTGCTAGATAAGAGTTGGGCTTGAAATATTCCTGACTCAAGGCTTGCATTGCAGGCCTGAGGGTTTCCCCCAAGAAAATAAATCAGAGAATAGCACTGGCCTGAAAAGGTCCTGAGGAGGAGGAGCACGTGGTGCTGGTACCCTGTGCCCTCTCTGGGCAGCCAGCAGGGGTTATAAGTCATTCAGGGCTTTTTTGGGGTTAAAAGCAGCATTTCAATTAAAAACCAGGCTGATTGTACATGTCTGCTCTGACATGGAAAGGAAGGGGGAAATGAGGAACCCCAAATAAGCCTGGGAGGGTCCAGCCTCGGTGTGGAGGTCTGAGGGAGGGGCTGAGTCCCTGCAGGGCAGCCCTGGCAGGCACAGCCACCTTCCCCTGGAGCAGGCATGGATTTCATCCATTTTCCACTGCTCTGGGGCTGTCCCCATCCCTCAGCTGCTGGCTGTCACCACCAAACCCAGCCCCTGCCCCAGGAATCCCTTGGAGCTGTCACACCAAACCCAGCCCCTGCCCTTCCTGCCCCAGGAATCCCTTGGAGCTGTCACCACCAAACCCAGCTCCTGCCCCAGGAATCCCTTGGAGCTGTCACCACCAAACCCAGCTCCTTCCCCAGGAATCCCTTGGAGCTGTCACCACCAAACCCAGCTCCTGCCCCAGGAATCCCTTGGAGCTGTCACCACCAAACCCAGCCCCTGCCCCAGGAATCCCTTGGAGCTGTCACACCAAACCCAGCCCCTTCCCCAGGAATCCCTTGGAGCTGTCACCACCAAACCCAGCCCCTGCCCTTCCTGCCCCAGGAATCCCTTGGAGCTGTCACACCAAACCCAGCCCCTTCCCCAGGAATCCCTTGGAGCTGTCACCACCAAACCCAGCCCCTGCCCTTCCTGCCCCAGGAATCCCTTGGAGCTGTCACCACCAAACCCAGCTCCTGCCCCAGGAATCCCTTGGAGCTGTCAGTGAGCTCCCCAAGGAGGGGCTGGGAGGGCAGGGGCTGCACCAGCTCTCCCCAGCCACTGGTTTTTATTTTGGTTTTGCAGAGCTGGGAGCCTTTGGAATTTGAGCTTTCCACGTTCCCTTCCCCATGCTGGGCAGGGGGGAGGCTGTGGGGTGCTCAGCTGAGGTGCAGCACAGCCTGCCCTGCCCTGGGGGGTGCTGACCTGGTCCTGGTGTAGCCAAATCCCCGTGAGCAGGTCAGGGCATGGCTCTGCTCCCCAGCACAGCTGACACAGGGGCTTGGGGCTGGGTTTCCCTGACTCTCAGAGTGTTTTTGGGAGAAGTGTGAAAGCTGAGCTGTGCCTGGTGCCCCCAGGGAAGGATCCTGGGGGGTTCTCAGCTCAGGCAGGGGCTCAGGCAGTGGGTGAGGCCTGAGAGGGTGAGCAGAGGGCTCAGTGTGATCCCATCCCTCCCTAATGAATGCTGGCAGGTGGGTCCTGTGGCACAGCAGGAGGAAACCCCATCTTCAGAGCTGCTGGCTGTCAGGGATTGCAGTGCAGCAGGCCTGGGGGGCCCTGGCTCCTCACTGCCCCCAAAAAGGGGTGCCTGGACATGCAGGGAGTGTTTGGGGGTGTTGGTGAGGGTGAGACCCCTGCTCCCCAATCCCAGTGCTGATTTTCTCCCTGCCCCTGCACTACCAGGGATTTCTTTGGCCTCACAGCTTTCCAACCCCCCTCTGTGCCCTGAGGGGAGGTGCAGTGCTGGCAGTGAGGCTTCTGCCCCTGCACCTCCCTGCTCAGGCCTCTGCTCTCCTGGCCCGGTCAGAGCAGCACTTTTCTCCTGGGAAGTTCCTGATTTTCCACACAAACATTATCCCAGCCAGCTGGAGAACCCCTGGGGGGTCAGGCACTCTCTCAGCAGGGCTCTGTTGCAGGTTTGTGTACGTGTGGGACACCACCTCCAGGAGGATCCTCTACAAGCTGCCTGGCCACGCCGGCTCTGTCAATGAACTGGCCTTCCACCCTGAGGAACCCATCAGTAAGTGCTCCCCACCCCCCAGGGCAGCGGTTCCAGGGCTCTCTGAGCTCCTGATCCTCTGGGAAGTGGCCCCAAAATGGCCAGAGTGGCTCAGAGTTCAGTTATCAGGCAGCTTGAGGGGGCAGAGCCTTGTTGGCTCATCTCCAGTTGGGTGGGGCACCCTGGGCTGAGCACAGGGACACGCAGAGGGCACCAGGGTGGCTCTGGGGCTGGGCTGGGGGTGGCTGCCACTGCCCAGGGCTTGTCCAACCTTCCCAGGGGCCACGAGGAAAGGGTTTGGAGTACCTGGGATGGCAGGGAAGTGACCATGTTTGGTGATTCCATGAGGGCTTGGATCACCTGGGAACCTGGGGGGCTCTAACTCCCCCAAAAGCTGTAGGAAGCAGCTCAGAGAATCACAAAATCACAATCCCAGAGTGGTCTGGGGTTGGAAGGGACCTCAAATCCCACCCAGAGCCACCCCTGCCCTGGCAGGGACACCTCCCCCTGTCCCAGGTGCTCCCAGCCCCAGTGTCCAGCCTGGCCTTGGGCACTGCCAGGGATCCAGGGGCAGCCACAGCTGCTCTGGCAATTCGATTTTAATTTTTATATTCGATTTTGTTATATTCTATTTTAATCGTTATATTCGATTTTAATTTTTATATTCCATTTTATTTTTCTATTCTGTTTTAATTTCTATATCCCTTTCTTTCTTTCTCTCCCCCTCAGTTCTCTCTGCCTCCAGTGACAAAAGGCTCTACATGGGGGAGATCCAGTGAGGCCCAGGAGGAGCTGGGGGATCCCTGCCCTCAGAGCCCTGGCTTTGCAGGAGCTGGGTGGATTCACTTCCCAGTGGAGCAGGTGGCAGCAGCTCGGGGTGCCAGCCCACCCTGGTGCAGGCTGTCCCCTCCCCACACCTCACTGTGCAGCTTGTCCCACCTCCCCTTTCTTTGGGGAGGCAGGAACACTTGGAATTGAAAGGAATTTCGTTTTGGCTGTGCCACTGACAATGGAACACTTCTCCAAATCCCTTGAAATTGAGAACTTTTGTTTCAGTTCCACACGTGGCCTGTATATTCCCTGTCCTGTTTCCTTTGGGTTTTTTTTTTTTTGATACAGTTAAAACTGCAATAAATGGATTTTTACACAGCTCAGTGCCTGGGGTTCATTGCTCTGCTTTTCTGTTCTCCAATATTAAACCCAGGTCCTCACCTGTAGATAAGCAGGGAAATCATCAAAGTTAAACTCACGGAATGGTTCAGGTGGGAAGGGATCCTGTCACAGCCAGTGCTCGGTGTGGCACTGCCACCAGGGCTGTCCCCAGCCTGTCACAGCTGTCCCCAGCCTGTCACAGCCAGTGCTCAGTGTGGCACTGCCACCAGGGCTGTCCCCAGCCTGTCACAGCCAGTGCTCAGTGTGGCACTGCCACCAGGGCTGTCCCCAGCCTGTCACAGCCAGTGCTCAGTGTGGCACTGCCACCAGAGCTGTCCCCAGCCTGTCACAGCCAGTGCTCTGGCACTGCCACCAGGGCTGTCCCCAGCCTGTCACAGCCAGTGCTCAGTGTGGCACTGCCACCAGGGCTGTCCCCAGCCTGTCACAGCCAGTGCTCAGTGTGGCACTGCCACCAGAGCTGTCCCCAGCCTGTCACAGCCAGTGCTCAGTGTGGCACTGCCACCAGGGCTGTCCCCAGCCTGTCACAGCCAGTGCTCAGTGTGGCACTGCCACCAGAGCTGTCCCCAGCCTGTCACAGCCAGTGCTCGGTGTGGCACTGCCACCAGGGCTGTCTGTTGGAAAAGATGAAGCAGCAAACTCTTGCAGAAATGGTTTATTAACGAAAAATTCTGAAAGTATAAAACCCACAGGAGAAATAGAAATGAAAGCAAGGTTCGAACCATGAACAGGAGAACAATGAGGCAATCAGCCGAGGTTCTAGTGGCTAAGGGACCCCACCCCCCAAACAAAAGACAGTTAAGTGGTCTCAGGTATCAGGGACAAGGTGGTTCTTCAGGTTTTTAGCGTGTAGATTAGCATGGTAATGCAATAGTCTCTATAGGCTGTGTGTAAATGTTGTTGGGTTTTGTATCCTGAGGTGATTGGTTAGTGCTCATTAGAATATTCATGATAGAAAGGGTTAAAATGGAATGTAACAGGTAATCTGTCTCTTTGCCTGCTTGGATCCCTGCCCCTCTAGACCTCTCCTGCTGCTGTTCCCTGGTCAGGCTGTCCCCCACGACTAATAAAACCACGTGTCTCGAGAACACACCGGTCTCAAGACATATCTTTGGACTCAAACAACCACGATTTTTTTCTACAGCTGTCCCCACTGCCCCTCTTTGGGAAGAACAGCCCGAAGCTGGGAACTGGGGAGCTCCTGCTCTGCCCCATCAGGCAGGGGGATTTGGGGGGTTCTGGGGGCAGTTCAAGAGGAAATCTGCAGGCACGAGGCTGCTGACATTTAACTCTTTGGCTGAACATGCTCACTTAGAAATCTTCTAAAAGGAAAATTCTGTCTTTCTAGAGCACCCATAAACTCCCAGCCTCAGATTTTCATAGAATCTTGGAATGGTTTGGATGGAAAGGGACTGGAAAGTTCATCCCACTCCACCCCTGCCCTGGCAGGGACACCTCCCCCTGTCCCAGGTGCTCCCAGCCCCAGTGTCCAGCCTGGCCTTGGGCACTGCCAGGGATCCAGGGGCAGCCACAGCTGCTCTGGCAATTCCAGCCCAGCCCCTGCCCACCCTGCCAGGGAACAATTCCTGCCCAATCTCCCAGCCAGCCCTGCCCTCTGGCACTGGGAAGCCATTCCCTGGCTCCTGTCCCTGCAGCCCTTGTCCCCAGTCCCTCTCCCAGGTCCAGGCAGATTCACAAGGTCCTGTCAGGTGCCACATCCACCTCCCCTCGTTCCCCTGGCTCCCAGTGGGAATGGCAGGCAGGATCCCATGGGAGGGGCAGCTGCAGCCCCGGGGTTGTCCCTGGGGTTGTCCCTGGGGTTGTCCCTGGTCCCCTGGGGTGTCCCATTGTCCCCTTGTCCCTGCCCTCAGTGGGTGAGTGACAGGAGCCCTGGGGGAGGTGCCGGGCAGGTCCGGGCAGATCCCAGCAGCTCCGACACACAAACCCCTCCCCGGGGAGCAGCAGGCAGGGCTGGGGGCACGGGGGATGGATTTTTAACTGCAGAGAACAAAATAAACCTAAAACGCAGGGGCAGAGGGGCTGGGGCTGCCAGGAGAGGGCCCACCCGTGCCCAGGGAGGAGCCCCTTCCTCTGCCCTGCCTGGGGAGGGGCTGCCACAAGGATTTCGGGCTTCCTTAGGGCCTGTTGTAATCCCAAGAGTTTGTGGGTTTATTTGGATCTGTACCCAAGTGTCAGAGTGGGGGGAGACCCTTGGGGCTGGTCTGTGACCACAATCCTGAGCTTTACTGGGTGCTGCTTCTTTAAAGGAACCAAGAAAAGGGTTTTTTTCCTGATTCCCACCCCAGGAGCCAGCAGGGAAGTGAGGGAGGGGCACCATTCCTCCCCTGCCCTGGGTTCTGGGCGGTGCTGGGGCTCCTGAGGGTGCCCTGCAGGGACAGGGGGCTGGATGGATCCACACCCCCCCTGGGGTAGCTGGGTGTCACCCCCTGTGTCCCCAGACACCCCGGGCACAATGGACATGGAGCCATGACCCAGATCAGGGAAATGATCGGATTAAGGGTAAATCCCTGGGTGAGGGAGCAGAGGGATGGACACAGCCAGGCCGGGATGGGCAGAGCCAGGCCAGGGTGGACAGAGCCAGGCCCTGGATGGACAGAGCCAGGCCAGGGTGGACAGAACCAGGCCCTGGATGGACAGAGCCAGGTTCTGGATGGACAGAGCCAGGCCAGGATGGACACAGCCAGGCCAGGATGGACAGAGCTGGACCAGGATGGACAGAGCTGGACCAAGATGGACACAGCCAGGCCAGGATGGACAGAGCTGGACCAGGATGGACAGAGCTGGACCAAGATGGACACAGCCAGGCCAGGATGGGCAGAGCCAGGCCAGGATGGACACAGCCAGGCCAGGATGGACACAGCCAGGCCAGGATGGGCAGAGCTGGACCAGGATGGACACAGCCAGGCCAGGATGGGCAGAGCCAGGCCAGGATGGACACAGCCAGGCCAGGATGGGCAGAGCTGGACAATGCCCACCCCTTGCACCCTGTGCCTGTGTCCCAGCCCCTGGCAGAGAGGGAAGTTGGTTTGGGAGAAGCTGGAACCCACCTTGGGGGGCTGGAACCCACCCTGGGGGGCTGGAACCCACCTTGGGGGGCTGGAACCCACCCTGGGGGGCTGGAACCCACCTTGAGGGGCTGACACCGACCACCCCAGAGGCGCCAGGGCCAGCGCTGCCACCACCCCTGGGGGACAGGACAATGCCCTGTGCTGGGCAGCAGAGAATCCAGAAGGGTTTGGGGCCAGTCCCCTCATTCCTGCTGGTCCAAGCTGCACCCAGGGGGATTTGGGGCCCGTCCCCTGTCGCTCTGTTCTTTGTTTTTCTAAAGCCTTCTGTGTTTACCTTTTGTAATGGAATTTCTCACCCACTTTCCATGTAAACAATGATTGTTGTGCATTCCTTTCTGGAGGAGGAGAGAATTGATGGGCTGTTGGGCTGACCAGTGTGGTTGGAGAGGACAATTTTCATCCTCCAATCCATGGTCACTGCTGGAATTCTATAAATGTCGAGGTCTGTGAATAAACTGCCCCTTTCTGCCTGGGACATCTCAGTGTGTGAGTGTCGTTCCTTTGTGTCAAATTGCAACAGTTCCCCTCATTCCTGCTGGTTCCCAGTGGCACCCAGGGGGGTTTGGGGCCAGCTCCCCTCTGTTCCCACTGGCCCCAGATGCACCCAGGGCAGCCCAGGCCTCCCCTGCTCCCATCCCACACCAGACCCACGCCAGCCCCTGGGCCACGGCAGCAGCAAAGCGTTCGAGGCTTCGTCTGAGCGCAGAGAAAATTGTTTCCTTAAACAGGTTTACTCCTCCAAGGGAGGAGTTTGCTTGAGAGATTTCCACTGGAAATTAAATCTTTCCCAGATCCGGATAAACAGCCCCAGCCCCACGGAGCTGTGCTGCCGGGGGGGCTGAGCCCAGCCTGCAGTGGGGGCTGGAAGTGACCCCGACGTGGCCCTGGGGGTGTCCCCAGCCCTGTCCCCACCCCCATCCCGGTCCCTGACCCTTTGGCAGTGCCAGCAGCCCCAGGAGATCCCGGGTGGAGGCGGAGGCAGCGCCCAGAGCTCCCGGGGGGCAGCGGGGTGGGTGCAGCAGCCCCACTCCGGGATCAGAGGGGACATCCCGGGACATCCCAGCTCAGCTCCAGCCCTGCCACCCCCTCTCCCTGTCCTTCCTGCAGCTTCTCCCTCCCTTTCCCCACGGTTGCATTCCTTTAGGGGAGGGTCTCTCCCTCACAAACCCCTCACAAACCCCCCAGACTGTAACCTGGCCTGATCTCACCTGCCCCCTGACTCTGACCGATGGCCCTCGGCCAGGTAATCTGACCCTGACCCCGAAAGAGATAAAACCCCTGCCCCTCGATGCTCTCCCTCTTTGCCCCTGGGATCCCTTCATGGAAATAAAGCCTTGGAATACATCCTGAGGTAAGGAGCCTCTTTTGGATTTCCTTTCCCTATCCTGAAGAACTCCTTTCCCCAAAACTCCCCAAATCTGAGCTAGCAGCCTGTGGGGGGGTGGAGGGGAGGAGAAAACTTCACCCCACCTCCTCCCACTGCTGCTCCCAGGCTCCCTGATGAATTTGGGAGTTCCAAGGAGCAGGCGATGATTTCTGAGAGAATGGAAAACAATTATTTGCTCTGCTGGGGGATGGATGCTGTTTAGTCTCCATTTAATGGAAAGCTAATTAAATTACATGAGCAAGTGAATAGAAATTTTTTTGTTAATTATGGATTTTGCCAGCTCCAAAGGCGAAATGCTGATGGATCCTGTGATGTGCTGCCCTTCTCCCCAGCACAGAGATGACAACAGAGGGGGAGTGGTGGGGACTCATTTTAATTCCTCCATGGATTCTCCAAGAGCTGCCTGAACCCAAAGCATCACCTGGGATCCAGGGAGCTGATGGTCACTGGCAGCTGGGGGCTAATTACGTCCAAACTGGGGGAATTTGGGTAAATAAATGTGTGTTTCTTCCTGAAGGTGGCTGGGGAAGCCACAGAACCAGGGAATCCCAGAGTGGTTTGGTTGTAGGGGCATGAACCTCGTCCCGTTCCACCCCTGCCATGGGAGGAGACACATTCCAGTATCCCGGGGTGCTCCAAGCCCACCCAGCCTGGGGCTGGGCTGGGCCTGAGCCCAGGGATGGGGCAGCCCTGATGCTGGCTCTGGGACACCCCTGGAGTCAGGGCTGGAGCTGCCTTGACCCCAGGGCTGGAATCTCCTTGTCCCCAGGGCCAGGGTGTCCCTGACCCCAGGGCTGGAGCAGCCTTGTCCCCAGGGCTGGAATCTCCTTGTCCCCAGGGCCGGGGTGTCCCTGACCCCAGGGCTGGAGCAGCCTTGTCCCCAGGGCTGGAATCTCCTTGTCCCCAGGGCTGGAATCTCCTTGACCCCAGGGCCAGGGTGTCCCTGACCCCAGGGCTGGAGCAGCCTTGTCCCCAGGGCTGGAATCTCCTTGTCCCCAGGGCTGGAATGTCCTTGTCCCCAGGGCCAGGGTGTCCCTGACCCCAGGGCTGGAGCAGCCTTGTCCCCACAGCCAGGGCCTCTATCACCCCAGGGCTGGAGCGTTCCTGATCCCGGGTCTGGGACCTCCCTGAGCCCAGGGCTGGAGCACCTTTGACCCCCGGACTGGGGCATTTATGACCCGGGGGATGGAGCATTCCTGACCTGGCTCTGAAAGATCCCTGGAGTCAGGGCTGGAGCATCACTGCCCCGAGGGCTGGGACATCCTCAGCCCCAAATCCAGGATGTCCCTGGTGTCCGTGGCTGCAGTGTCACTGACCCCAGGGCTGGAGCACTCCTGACCCCAGGCTGGGGTGTCCTTTGCCCCATCCCTGGACCCAAAGCCATCCCTGTCCCCAGGCTGCTCCAGCCCTGCCCAAACACACAGAATGATGATTTTTGGTGTAAAAATATCAGTTTAGTGAAAACAACCAAACCTGTTTTCTCTGTGTTGTGTTTATACCCCTGGCAGGCAGAGCTCTCTCTGTCATAAAGACACAGATGGGTTTTGACTTCAAACACCCGAGTTCAGTGGAAGGAGAGGATTTTGTGTGCCTGGGGAGGAGATCCCACCTGGCTCCTCCTGGCCTGGGGAGGGAGAGCTCGGCCGGGTGGGGCCCAGCCCCTGCCAGGGCCAGAGGCCGTGGGGACAGGGACATCCCTGCCACCCCTCCACGGCCTGTGGGGGATGGCAAGTGGAGTCTCAGCCTGGATGGGGCCGTTCCTCTCCCTTCCCCATCCTCCAGGAGGTTTGGGATGGGGCTCTGACCCCGCTGGGGTGTTGGGGAAACTGAGGCACAGCAGGGCTTGGTGGGAGCACAGCTGGGGATCAGAGCACGGATCCTGATGGTTCCCTCCCATTCCCCACCCTCCCAATTAATGCCCTGACCCTTTGTTTGATTTCCTCCCGATTTTTTCTCTGTCATTTTTGGGCTTTTCATTGCACATAAACCCCGGGCTGGGGGCTGCAGGTTCTGAGCAGAGCTAAGAACAAAGCCCTGGGCTCGTTTCCCACCCTCTCCCGGATGAAGTTGTCTCCTCTCCTTCCAGGGAAGCTCCATGACAGGCTTTATTGACCCTTTTTTTTAATCTAAAATTGATTCTTTGCAAAAGTCCACCTGGTCGGGAGCCAGGCGCCATTGGATGGGGATTTATGATTTTCCATCAGAGCATTTTGCCTTTCCCTGGTGTTCCTGGGGGCTCAGGAGGGCTGAGCTGGGCAGATCTGCCTGCCCACGGCCAAGGAGCTGCTGTGGGGTGGTTCGGTCCTCATCGTTTTGGGGTGATCCCAATCCCTCTGCTCCGGGTTGCTGCTGGGTTTAAATCCCAGAGGAGCCCAAAAGCTGAACCCTGGAATTGTGTCTGTCCCTGGATAACCCTCACCAGCCTGGGGCACAATGGGAGGAGGGTGATGGGGCCTCTCCCAGGTGCAAACCCGGGGATCCTGGAGCAGAGCTGGGGGGAGGGATGGAGCCCAGCCCAGGGCGGGGGTGTCCCAGCTGCACCGCTGGGATCCTGGGCAGGGCGAGGCGTGGGGATGCTCGGGGCTGCTGGGGGCGCTCAGAATGAACAGAGCCGGCTTCAAACACCACGGCTCAGCCTGCTCCTGCCCCCGGGAGCTCAGAGCTTCCCTGGAGGAGCCCGCTGCACCTTTGCACTCCGTGTCTCTGAATGCACAAAAGCCCGGCGTTTCCTGCACAGCCCCGTCCTTCAGCCACGCACAAACCTCCCCAGATGCTCCTGGGAGCACGGAACAGCCCCGAGGGGGAGAGAAATCCCCATCGTGCAGGGTGAAGGAGAAGCTCCAGGTGTGCAAGGTGCTGCAGGCTGGTCCCAGCAGCGCACAGGGATGAGCCCTGGCAAGCTTGGACGGGGCTCGGACCACACACACAAATGCAGCTCCATCCCTCGGATGCCGTGTGGATGCTCTGACACCTCGAGCTGCGTGGGGCCGGTGTAGGAGATGCTTCCTGCTGAACATCGGCGCTGAGGATTAAGAAATCATGGAAATTAAAAGCAGCGAACTGTTTCCAAGTGCTTCTGCCAGGCGGCATTTCAGCCAGAGGTTTCTAAAGCGCTGGGAAAGCAGCATCCCGGTGATTGCTGGCGCTCTGCGATGTCCCCGAAGGTGTGCTGTGAAAACAGAACAAAGGCGAGCGGGTGGGTGGCGGTGAGGGGCCGTGTCAGCCCCGTCTGCACCAACCTCCCAGCCCAGGCACCCTGCCCCCGGCCGGCGCTTGCCCCCGGCCTCAGCCGCGTGAGCCGAGCGGGGCTCTGCGGAGCGGGGCTCTGCGGGGGGACGTGCGGCGCTCCCGCCGGGCTCGGCCATCTGTCCTCCCCGCAAGCCCAGCTGCTGCGCTGGCATGGCCACCCCAGGGGAGGTGGCGGGGTCCCTGTGCTGCGGGTCCGGGCGCCGCCCAAGGGCCGCAGGGCCGGGGGATGCGGGGGATGCGGGGCTGACACGGGGGAGCATCTCGCAGCCCTTCCCCCCCCCAGGGTCTCACCCGGCAGCACCTGGCTCCGGAGGGGAAAAAAGAATAATAATACAAATCTGCGGTTTAAAAAGACAAACGCTGATGATTAAGGATGAGGAGAAGGCCAGGCGGCAGCCGCGGTGCGGCGGAGGGGCCGCGCTGCCCGCGCCCCCGGAGGCCGCCAAGGGCTCGGCGCGGCGCGGCGTGCCCGGCCCCCCCTCCGCCCCGCCCGGCCGCGCCGCCCGCCGCGCCCCGCCGGCTGCCGCGTCCCGCCTTGTTCCGGCCGCGCCGCCCGGCCCCGCCCGCGCCCCCCTCCCGCCCGCCCGGGGCGCGGAGCGCGGCTGTGCGGGAGACAATAGCGGAGCGGGCGGCTCCGCGCCGGGCCGGGCCGGGGATGGGCGGCCAGGGCTGCGCGGCCCCGCGGCCCCCGCGCCGCCCGAGCGGGCTGTAGCGGGGCGGGGGGCGGAGGGAGAAGGGGGGCGATGCCCCGCGCCGAGCCCAGCCCGCCGCTGTGCTGAGCCGGCGGGGCTGGCCGGAGGCTGGAGAGCGGGACATGGTGCTGGAGCCCCCCGCGACGTTCCCCGGGTGGCCAAGGGGCGGCTGGTGAGGAGCTGGAGCTGGAGCGCGGCGGCGGAGCGAGGCCACGGTGAGGGAGCCCCGAGGATCCGGCTGGGGAGCCATGGGGAGATGCAACGGGCGATGCACGCTGGTGGGATTCTGCTGCCTGCAGCTGGTAAGGCTCATCGGCATGCCGGGGGTGCTTTGTGCGAGATGCTGCCTGTCACCGCTCCCCACGCCGCCTCGGCGGTGACCTTGTGCTGGGACCAGCTCGGGGATGCCTCACCATCACCCAAAAAAAAACCCACAGGAAAGGGAAAATGCTGATCTAAAAGACAGGCGATGCCACCCTCATCTCCTGCCTGAAGCCAGCGCTGGCCGGGGAGGTGGATGGGGACCCCTTCCCTGCGCTGTCAGTGCCCGAGGTTGCGTCTCCAGCAGGTGTGAGCTTTGTTCCCAACTGCAATCTCTTCCCTCCGAGTTCACTCCCGCCCGCGGTTTCCCATTCTGGTGGCTCCGCGGATGCGTCTCGGGGTGCTGGTCCCCTGAGCCGGGGCGAGAGGGAAACTTGGAGCCGCTGGCAGCACTTTGGAAACTCTCCTGCTGCCGAGCGGGACCCACCTGCCCGCGGCGGGGGGACCCCGGGACGCGGCGGCGCGGAGAGAGGAGAGGTGGATTTCACCGGGATTGTCGGGCTCCGTGACAATTCGGTGCCGCCGCCCGCAGAATCAATCTTCATCAGGCTCTGCCAGAGGAGCCGGCGAAGGGAGCGCGGGGGGGATCCGGGGGGTTTCTGCTCGAACCAGCGCCGGCGAGGTTGCGATTAATTATCCCGGCGGGGTGGTGCGTTAATGGAGAATCAGCAGCCTCCGAGCTGCCCCCGCGGCCGTGCCGGGCTCGTCACGGCGGGGAGAGCAGGGAGGGAGCGCTGAAATCTGTGGGGTCAGCTCGTGGTGTCCCCGGGGACGGGGGGTGATGGATGGAGGGACGCAGCGATGGAAACGGGCTCCAGAGCCCGCTGGAGATGGTGCTGGCATCCTGCTGACAGGCACTTTCCTCCCAGCTCTCGCTCGTTCTTCATCCTCCAGAAGGCAGCGGGCGGGGAGGGGTCCCCACTTCTGGAGGGGGGCTGGGGAAGCTGTGGAGCCCCAGTGCTCAGGCCCGGGCACACGGTGGGGTCACCCCCAGGCTGGAGCGCCCCGTTCCCGGCGGGGATGGCCCCTGTGACCCCGGCTGTCCCCTCGCTGCCGTCGGGGAGGTCTCGCCCGGTGTTCCGCTCGCCTGATTGGGGAGAAATCCAGCGGGGCTTTTCCAGGTGTGCGGGAGTTTCCTGGCTTTTGGTCACATTCCTTTTTACCACTCAGCTCGCAGGCAGGTTTGCTGGTGATCATTCCCCGAGATATCCCAGAGCCGAGATTTTAACCCGTTCATTGCAGGGGAAGGCTGAACTGGTGCGAGCTCCTGGGCTGGGAGAGCAGCTCCTGCTGGCACTGAGGGGAGCTCTGTGCTGCTCCCTGGGGTCAGGCTCCACCCTCACCCCGTGTGTCCTGGTGCTGCTGGCACCCCAAGGGCTCCAATCCCCTAGCAGGGACCTGTTCCACTCCAGGCTCACCCTGAAGCAGCTCAATCCTTTGGGATGCTCTCCAAAGCTCTGCTGGTTTTGGTGGCAGCAGCTTCCACCCCCCCAGCCATGGGGAGATGTCCCCAAGCTGGGGTGAGAGGTCTGGGTGCCCACCCATGGCCCTGTGCTGAGCCAGCCCCAGGGGACTGGAGGTGGCAGTGCCACCCAGGTGTCCCCTGGGGTGACCAAGGCCACCCTGAGGTGACACCTGGAGCAGGCAGGGCTGAGGTTTGGGATGGAGCCACAGGGAGCGGGGATGATTCCTGACCCCGTCCCTGCTCCCCTCCTCTGCTTCACCCCCGACACGGGCATGGCACTGGGAGGCTCGTGTCCCTCACCCAGGTGGCCCTGGCACCTGTTCTGGGCCCTCTGTTCCGAGGGTGGGGACAGCTGTGCTCCCAGGGTGCCCAGACACGGGCTGGGGTGGCACTGGTGTGTGTGGGGCTGCCTGGGAGGGCACGGCTGGGCCTCGGTGTCCCTTAAACAGCAGCGTGGTGACATCCAGCCCTCGCTGAGGTGATGCCACCATCTCTGGCTGGTGCTCCCTGCCCAGCCCAGGCACCTTCCCATGGCTCCCTGTGTGCCACTGTCACCCCATGGTCACCTTCCCATGGCTCCCTGTGTGTCACTGTCACCCCACAGGGACATTCCACGGCCCCCTGTGTGCCACTGTCACCTCATGGTCACCTCCCCATGGTTCCCTGTGTGCCACTGTCACCCCACAGGGACATTCCCATGGCCCCCTGTGTGCCACTGTCACCTCATGGTCACCTCCCCATGGTTCCCTGTGTGCCACTGTCACCCCACAGGGACATTCCCATGGCCCCCTGTGTGCCACTGTCACCTCATGGTCACCTCCCCATGGTTCCCTGTGTGCCACTGTCACCCCACAGGGACATTCCCATGGCTCCCTGTGTCACTGTCACCCCACAGGGACATTTCCCTGGCTCCCTGTGCCACTGTCACCCCACGGGCACCTTTCCCATCCCTGGTGTCCCAGTATCCATGTCCTGCTCCCTTGTCCCCTGGCCCCAGGTTTGCAGTGGGGGCTCCAGGCCCCCAGGCACCCGTGGGGCACAAGGTCCCTGACCCAAGGGGCCCTGCAGGGAGCTGCCCGCTCCAACCCACACCTGCACCGCTTTGGGAAGCTGGGTTTTGGGCCGTGACACCGCTGGGAGCTGCTTTGGAGCATCCAGACCTCCCCCAAGCCCCCTCCCCACTGGCGAGGCCGTTCTGTGGCTGCTGGGTGACTCCAGCTCTGGGGACAAGCAGCACGCGCCAGATTTTGCCTCCATTTATGGTTTTTTCCCTGGAAAAATCTGCTCGGCAAACACCCACCAGCCCTGCCCCACCTCGGGAGGGGCCCCCAGCAGGCACTCATGACAATGGGGTGGGACAGAATCCAAACTCCGGGGCTTTGCCGGTTCCCCACCCCCGGGGAGACACCGACCCGTGTGTGAGCTGTTGTGGGATTGACCTCCATGGGAAACGGGAGCTCTGAGGGGCCGGGACGGGGCCGGGACCCGCGGTGACCCTGCCCTGCCCGGCGCGGGGCTGTGGCAGCCACGAGCTGCGACATTGCCAACTCTGCAGCCCGGGGGGGTGGGACAGCTCTGCTGCTGCCGGGGCTGGGCCCGCCCTGGGGGCAGCGATACAGGACACCGGGATATCGGGATATGGGGATATCGGGATATGGGGACACTGGGATATCGGGATATTGGGACATTGGGATATGGGGACACTGGGATATGGGGACATCGGGATATCGGGACATCGGGATGTCGGGACACTGGGATATTGGGACACTGGGATATCGGGATATGGGGACACTGGGATATCGGGACACTGGGATATCGGGACATCGGGATGTCCGGACATCGGGATATCGGGACACTGGGATATCGGGACACTGGGATATCGGGATGCTGGGATAGGGGGACATTGGGATATGGGGACATTGAGATATCGGGACACTGGGATATCGGGACGCTGGGATATCGGGATATGCGCTGCCAGGCCGGGTCTGCCCAGCTGCTGCCACACGTGCCTTGGCCGCCCCGCTCTGCGCTCAGGCGCCGCTGCAGGATGGTTCTCCCCGGGCCGGCTCCTTCTCCACCCCGAGCTGGCGGTGCCATCGCCCCCCGCCCGCGGCCGCTCAGCCCCGCTGGGTGGGGACGGGGCCGCTCCGCGCTCCCAGCGCCGGCTGGCAGAGCCCGGAGCCGCTTCCAGCCGGGGTCTCGTTTCCTTCTTTGTTTCTCTCCTTCTCCTTTAATTGGCTGGAAAAGCAGAGCTGGGTTGGCACCTCCCGCCTGCCGGAGCCTGCCAGGCTGGCGGGGTGCGGTGCGGGGCCGCGCGGTGACACGCGGTGACACGCGGTGACATGCGGTGACATGCGGTGACATGCGGTGACACGCGGTGACATGCGGTGCCACGCCAAGCCGCACTGCCATCCCCGCTCCCCTGCGGGCTCGGGGCGCAGGAGAGGGGCCGCGGCTCCATCCCATCTTCTCCCCGAGCCGTGGGGGTTGCGCAGGGCACCGGGAGCCTCTGGAACGCGAACCCCCGGCTCCAAGGCTGGAGAAGGAGCTCAGGAGTTCTGCTGAACGAGGGGTGGGTGAGGGGAGAGGATGATCCTTCATCTCCAGCCCTGGGTGACATCCCTGGGTGACATCCCTGGGTGACATCCCTGGGTGGCAGCGGGACCCCTCTGCGGCCCCGTGGGCTCTCCCGTCCCCTTCCGTCCTCCCCTCCTGCTCTGATTTCCCCGGATTTGGCCACCAGCGGTGGGAAACACCCTCCTCCGACATCTGCCGGCATCTTTTGTCCTCGCAGGGCTCCGGGCGCTCGGCGCGGGGACGGCCCGGGCACCGCGGGCCCGGCCCCCCCCGGCCGGAACGGGGGAAAGGAGCCCGGGCTGAACTCGGGCTGGAGGTTTTCAATTACGCAATTAAATGCACAATTAGGTGTAATTACCAGCGCTCGGAAAGGTGCGACTGTTCATAATGGGCTGGTAATCTACCGCCGCCGCTGTCGGTGCCGCTCCGCTCCCTGATGAGTATGGAAAGCGCTCCCATTTGCATGGTTGCCATGGAAATGGGGGGATGGCGAGGGGAGCCCCGCGCTCCCCCGAGCCCCCCAGAGCCCCGAGCTCCCCCGAGCTCCCCCAGAGCCCCCCCGAGCCCCCCCAGAGCCCCTCGCTCCCCCGAGCCCCCCCAGCCCCTCTCCGTGGGGCGGGATGGGCGCGGTGACCCCCGCGGGGCTGTGGGGTCGCAGGTGCCGGCACGGGGGGCGGCGGTGAGGATCCTCCAGGGGTGATGGGTGCCGAGGATCCAGAGCAGCCCCCGGGGCGGCAGCTCCGCTCTCAAAGCCCAGCCCAGCCCGGGTGAGCGCCCCGAGAGCCCCGGAGGGACCGAGGGCGTGGGGTGGCAGCGGCCAGCCCGGACCTCCGCGTGGATGAGCATCCCCCGGCACATCCACACGCCAGGCAGGGCTGTGAAGGTTTTATCGACGCGTGTTTGGGAAGGCTGAGCCTCGCAGCTCGCAATTAAAACCGCGATTAAAGCGCCGTACGTCTAAATTTGCAGGAGCGGCTAATGTGCACCCAGGAGGATTAACGAGGCCGCCTGAAGAACTCCCTAAATCATTCATGGCGGTTCTTAACAGCGCTGGGAGCGAGGGGGACTGGAAAATAAATGTCTCGGAGGGCTGGGTGGTAGAGAAAATAAAGAGGATGAGACTGAAAGCAGCCAGGCCCGACAGCAGAGCCGTCAGAGCCCGGGGAGGAAAGGCTGATGTGAGCAGGTGGCTCGTGGGGAGCTGGGAGAACGAGCCCTGCCCAGCCAAACCCGGCTCTTGCTGCTTCCTGAGCTCACAGGTTTGGCTGCTGGAAGGGCCCGAGCTGCCCCAGCAATGTCTGGGTGCTGATAAGGAATTTGATTTCATCCCAGGCAGCTTCTGTTAGGAAAAAAAAATAGTGGTACAAAAAAATCAATGGTGCTCCTTTGGGGTTAGGCAGGAAGAGGAGAAGGAATAAAATCGTGGCTGGAGAAAAGGTGTGGGATGGTGGGATGGTGGTGAGCAGAGCCTGGCAGGGTTGGATTCCCCTGAAGTGCATCCCAGCCAGCCCAGGGCAGGTTTGTGTCCCATCCCCAAATCCATTGCCAGGGCATGGGGAGGGGGCTGGGAAGGGGAGCCCCAGGGTGGGAGATGGGGCAGAACAGCCCCTTGAGGGGCCCAGGGTCTGTGGCTGCTCTGAGGGGAGATCACAGAACCCTGGAGTGGTTTGGATGGGAAGGGACCTTAAATCCCATCCACCCATCCCACCCCTGCCCTGGCAGGGACACCTCCCCCTGTCCCAGGTGCTCCCAGCCCCAGTGTCCAGCCTGGCCTTGGGCACTGCCAGGGATCCAGGGGCAGCCACAGCTGCTCTGGCAATTCCAGCCCAGCCCCTGCCCACCTTCCCAGGGAACAATTCCTGCCCAATCTCCCAGCCAAATCCTTCTCCTTTTGGTTTAAAACCACCCCTGCCCTTGGATATGGGGAGGTGGAAGAGATTCCCAGCACCAACAGCCCTTCATGCAGGAGAAATGGGGCCAAGCAAATGAGTTTTGGGGAGAAAGGTGGTTTTTTCAGCCACGAAGGTGATTAATGACAGCCAGAAATGAACTCTGGGTGTGTTGGCCTTTCCCTGCTGCCTTTGGCCAGCGCTTGCCCCAGGCTTGGGGCTACGTTTGGACGCTGAGGACAGCAGGGACACACCCAGACAGGTGCCAGTGGCAGCATTCGGGGCCCTGGGTTATTATTCCAGCAGAGGTTGGGTTTGCTGAGGGAATTCGCTGCTGGAGCATCCACGAGCACCCCATGAACTCCTCACGGGGTTGTTTATCCACAGGCTCCAGCTGGGGAGTGCTGGCCCTGCCCGAGGCACTGATGGCTCCCATCACCTTTCCCCTCTGCAGCAGCACTGGTGGCTCCTCTCTGCTCAGCTCCTGCAGAGAGAAACCCCAGGGAAGCCTGGAGGGGCTGAGAAAATGAGCAGGGAGGGTTTGGGGCACAACCAGTTCAAAACTCACAGTGGAGGAATTCAGTTCCCAAAGGAAACCCGGATCCCTCTCTGGGACAGAGACCCGACCTGGAGCTCGGGCACAGGGGTGCCTTGGGCATTGGGGCATTGGGGCATTGGGGCACTGGGGCATTTGGGGAATTTGGGCATTTGGGGAATTTGGGGCATTGGGGCATTGGGGAATGGGGCATTGGGGCATTGGGGATTGGGGCATTGGGGCATTTGGGGCATTGGGGCATTGGGGCATTTGGGGCATTGGGCATTTGGGGCATTGGGGCATTTGGGCATTTGGGGCATTGGGGCATTTGGGCATTGGGGCATTGGGGCATTTGGGGCATTGGGGCATTGGGGCATTTGGGGCATTGGGGCATTGGGGCATTGGGGATTGGGGCATTTGGGGCATTTGGGCATTGGGGCATTGGGGCATTTGGGGCATTGGGGCATTGGGGCATTTGGGGCATTGGGGCATTGGGGCATTGGGGCATTGGGCATTTGGGCATTGGGGCTTTGGGGCATTGGGGATTGGGGCATTTGGGGTATTTGGGGCATTGGGGCATTTGGGCATTGGGGATTGGGGCATTGGGGCATTGGGCATTTGGGCATTGGGGCATTTGGGGCATTGGGGCATTGGGGCATTTGGGGCATTGGGGCATTTGGACATTGGGGCATTGGGGTATTTGGACATTGGGGCATTGGGGCATTGGGGCATTGGGGCATTGGGGCATTTGGGGCATTGGGGCATTGGGGCATTGGGGATTGGGGCATTGGGGTATTTGGGGTATTTGGGGCATTGGGCCATTGGGGCATTGGGGCATTGGGGCATTGGGGCATTTGGGCATTGGGGTATTTGGACATTGGGGCATTGGGGCATTGGGGCAATGGGGCATTTGGGCATTTGGGCATTGGGGCATTTGGGCATTGGGGCATTGGGGCATTTGGGAGGACGCTGGGGGCCGGTGCCAGGACACCCCCCCAGCCCGGTGCCCGTTCCCAGCGCTGGGAAAGGCTCTGTGTGCCCCTGCACTCAGGGTGGGAAGGGGATCCTGCCGGCAGCACCTCCCCCGCTGCACCCCGGGCTGCCGCAGCCACCGCCCGGGGAGATCCCGTCCGGAGGGAACGGGGCGGGGGTGCGAAACCCGCAAATCCCTGAGGCCCGGGGGGTTTCACCGGCCCCTCCAGCGCCTGCTGTGGGGTGCGGGTGGTTGTGCACCCATCACGGCAGCGCCGGGATGAGCCGAGCCCGCCCCTCACCCCGCATCCCCAGCCCCCAGCCCCCCGGAACGCCCCGGGACAGCTCTGTCCCCAGCTGGGGGCAGTTTGGCTGGAATTGATGAAGCGCTGGGGGCTGAGGGGAGAGAGAACAACCTTCCCGAATGCTGGGAGCAGCTCAGAATGACCCCCTTGGCACTGGTTTTTTTCCTTCTCCCCGTTTGAAAGCAGCAATTTATTTCAATTTCCGAAATACAGATGTAACGGGCTGGAAGGCAACGCGGGCAGGGAGCAGCCCAGGCTGTGTTTAAACAGGACACTCAACCCCGAGAGGTGTTTTAGTAAGATTAATACCAGCTCCATGTGCCTGGGGGGAAATCTCCCCCTCCTGTGGGTCTCATCTGCGGCAGAAGGAGATTTGGGGAGGGGAAATCTCGGGATGGCCCGAGCGCAGTGTGGGAGCACCGGGACAGGAGGTGTCCCCTCTGCCCCATCGTTTAACTGGGGTTTTTCCAGCCGGGGTGGGAGGTGCTGTGGGACCTTCCCTGGGGTCAGGGCTCGGCTCTGGAGCCTGCAGGAGCGGGGGCTCAGCACATCCCGGCGGTGCCGGGGTTGGGAAGCAGGAGCTGCCGTGGAGGGAGGGATGGATGGGGTGGGGGTTGTTTGGGGTATCCGGGTGTGAATCCAGCGGGATCCCCGGGCTGAGCTGGGGCTGCCTGCGGGACGGGCGGGGTTGGGAATCACCCCAAGGGGATTTCCCACCTTTGTCACAGGCGGTGACACCCCGGTGCCACCCCCCGGCCGTGTCCTGGCGCGGGTGCCCCGGGAGGTGCTGCTGAGCGTCCTCGGGCACCCCGGGGCTGGCGGTGACAATGACACCGCAAAGCCACCGGCGCTGGCTGTGCCCCGTCCCCCGGTCACCCTCAGTGCCCACAGCCGGTCCCTGTGCCTGGCCGGGGTCACAGCTGCTCTGTCACACGCCGGGGTCACAGCTCGGGGCTGCCCCGCGGCTCGGCCCTCAGGCTAATTACCTTGATTAGGGCTGATTAGCACTCTGGGGCGCTCTGGTCACTTCCCATGGCCGGATCGATAGCGAGGCCCTTTCCCAGCACGGGAGTGTCCTGGGAGCAGCGGGAAGGCGGCCCCGGGGAGCGGGGAGCAGCCGGGGCACGGCGGGGTTGCCTCCCCGGGCCTCGAGCTGCGGCAGGAAAATCCGGGACCTGGGAGCACTGGGACAGGAGGTGTCCCCTCTGTCCCCATGGGGTCACATCATTTAATAGGGGTTTTTCCAGCTGGGGTGGATGGGATTTGGGCAGCCCAAGGGCCGGGGGTGGCCTCAGTGGCTGTCCCAGTTTGGGAACTGGGGCTGCAGGGAGCGGTGGGAATGTCACTGGAACCCCCCGGGTACACCCGTGCCACCCCCCAGGGACTCCTCGGTACAAACCCGGGTGGGAAATGTCCCCGGGGAGCGGAGGGGGCTCAGGGTGGGAGCAGAGGGTGCCTGGGGTGGGAGCTGAGGGTGCTGGGTCGTGGTGGAGGGTGCTGGGGTGGGAACTGGGGTTGCTCAGGGTGCTCGTGGAGGGTTGCTTGGGGTGATTGGGGTGGGGATGGAGAGTGCTTGGGGTCAGAGAGGAGGATGCTTGGGGTGGGGATGGAGAGTGTTCGGGGAGTGGAGGGTGATTGGGGTGCTCGGGGTGGGAGCTGGCCCTGATCCTGGCTCTGATCCTGGCTCTGATCCTGGCTCTCATCCTGGCTCTCATCCTGGCCCTGATCCCGGCCCTGATCCCGGTTCTGGTCCTGGCTCTGATCCTGGCTCTGGTCCTGGTTCTGATCCTGGCTCTGATCCTGGCTCTGATCCTGGCTCTGATCCTGGCCCTGATCCTGGTTCTGATCCTGGCTCTGATCCTGGCCCTGATCCTGGTTCTGATCCTGGTTCTGATCCTGGCTCTGATCCTGGTTCTGATCCTGGCTCTGATCCTGGCTCTGATCCTGGCTCTGATCCTGGTTCTGATCCTGGCCCTGATCCTGGTTCTGATCCTGGCTCTGATCCTGGTTCTGATCCTGGCCCTGATCCTGGTTCTGATCCTGGCTCTGATCCTGGTTCTGATCCTGGTTCTGGTCCTGGTTCTGATCCTGGTTCTGGTCCTGGCTCTGATCCTGGTCCAGCACCACCGGGAGCTGAGGGGATCTGGGGGATTTGGGGTGACTTTGGGGTGTCTGCCTGCAGCTCTGCTGGGTGTCCAGAGCTGTATTTAGGGTCACCCTCACCCATTTGGGGCTGCTTTATGCCCCGTTGGTGCAGGTCCTCTCCATCATCCATCCAGGACATGGGTGCTGCCCCCAGTTTTGGCACCAGGCCCCAAACCATCCCCTCTTTCGGGAGCACCCACAGCAGGAACGAGGATTTTCACCTCAGGATGTGGGGCCAAGGCCCAGCCCAGCAGCCCCCACGGCCTGGGCACAGGACTGATGCTCCCTCCACCTTCTGGGTCCCCCTGTGGCTCCTCCCACGGGAATTGGTGCTCTGGGCTCTCCCCATCTCCCCCTGCCCATCCCCCCCTCCATCGGGGGATGCCGACCCCACCAACGACCCCGACCCCGCTAACGACCCCATCCCCCACCCGGCAGCAGCCCCAGGCCCCAATTATTTTCACTCCAGCCCCTCCCCCCCGAAGGAGCCGTGTGGCCCAGGGTCGGGGTCCCGCGGGTCGGTGGCGCTTCCAGACAAAGCCAGCCCGGCCCTGACAAAGGCCCTTGAATTAAACATGGGGCTGGGGCTCGGCAATTAGCGGCGCCCTCATTAGCGGGGTCGCGGGTGGGGTCGGTGTCCCCCGGAGGGAGCGGGGGACACGTGGAGAGCCCCAGAGCCCCGTTTCCCACGGGGACCCCACGGGGGGACCCCAAGGGGTGGTGAGAGCATCACCCCGGTGTCCCCAGCCCCGTGTCCAGGCCTGGCTGCTGCTGGCTCGGCTCTTCCCGAAACATTTTCCTGTGGAAAGCCTCCTCCCTGCCGCGGGGGTACCCACGGGGGATGGCGTGGGGCAGCACCCGTCACCCCGCCGGCAAAGCCACCCCGGGTGGTTACGGCAGGAAAACCGAAAATCCCCGTTTCCGCGGTGTGGGGCTGAGGCCAGGGGAGGGGCTCACACCCCGCCGGGTGCAGGGGACCCCGCTGCAGGGTGGGGATGTCACCTGGCACCGCACCCCGGGGTCACACCCCGGCCTTAGCGGAGGCACCGGATCCCTGGATGGATCCAGGCCCTGGAGCCGCTCACCCACCGCCCCACCCAGCAAAGGGGCTGGAAAAACCCGTCCCCAAAACCCCTCCGGGGCGGGGCGGGAAGGAGGGAGAAGCAATTAATGAACGCGATTTTTTACGGCTGTTTAAGGAGTCTCTAATGAGCTCCCGAGCGCGGCGGCTGCCGAGGGCGGCGGCGAGTGACGGCCGTGGGCACGGCACACACCCCGCACGGCCCCCGGGGTAAACGGGATGGTGGGAGCTGCAGCAGGGGGATCACTGGGACCTGCAGTGAAGGGATCACTGGGATCTACAGTGAAGGGATCACTGGGATCTGCCACAGAGGGATCATTGGGACCTGCAGCACAGGAATCATTGGGATCCACAGTGAAAGGGTCATTGGGATATACAACAAAGGGGTCATTGGGATCAGCAGCAAAAGGATTATTTGGATTGACAGCAGAGAGATCTTTGGGATCCGCAGCAAAGGGGTCATTGGGATCAGCAACTGAGGGATCATTTGGATCAGCAGCAGAGAGGTTGTTGGGATCCACAGCAGAGGTGTCAGTAGGATCAGCAGCAAGGGGATCATTGGGATCAGCAGCACAGGGATCACTGGGATCAGCAGCACGGGGATCACTGGGATCAGCAGCACAGGGATCACTGGGATCAGCAGCACGGGGATCACTGGGATCAGCAGCACAGGGATCACTGGGATCAGCAGCACGGGGATCATTGGGATCAGCAGCACGGGGATCACTGGGATCAGCAGCACGGGGATCACTGGGATCAGCAGCAAGGGGATCACTGGGATCAGCAGCACGGGGATCACTGGGATCAGCAGCACGGGGATCACTGGGATCAGCAGCAAGGGGATCACTGGGATCAGCAGCACGGGGATCACTGGGATCAGCGGCACGGGGATCACTGGGATCAGCAGCACGGGGATCACTGGGATCAGCAGCACGGGGATCACTGGGATCAGCAGCACGGGGATCATTGGGATCAGCAGCACGGGGATCACTGGGATCAGCAGCAAGGGGATCACTGGGATCAGCAGCACGGGGATCATTGGGATCAGCAGCACGGGGATCACTGGGATCAGGAGCAAGGGGATCACTGGGATCAGCAGCACGGGGATCACTGGGATCAGCAGCACGGGGATCACTGGGATCAGCAGCAAGGGGATCACTGGGATCAGCAGCACGGGGATCACTGGGATCAGCAGCACGGGGATCACTGGGATCAGCAGCAAGGGGATCACTGGGATCAGCAGCACGGGGATCACTGGGATCAGCAGCACTGGCCCCTTTGCTGCAGGAGTTACCCCAAGTGTCCCGGTTTTATTCAGACTGCACAACCCTTTGGGTGCCTCCCCAGCTCCTGCAGCTGGGAAAGCCCTGGGGTGCAGGTGGGCGTGTGTGTGGTGGGGATGGTTGGGTGCTCTGCTCCCAACCTGGATCTGCTCTGATCCTGCCTGGCTCACAGTCCCAGGGCAGAGGGGCTCCACTCCCACCCCTGGGAGCAGTGACAGGGATGGGGGATTTCAGGGAGAACGTTGATGGGATTGCTATTGAATCCCTCAATGGATACTGAGATACTCTGGGCTGACGTCTGCACCCCAAAAAGCTCCTTGGGGGTTCAGGGAACATCCCAGCCCCTTCCCTGCCACTCACCACTCCCACCCCCCGATCATTTTCTTTCAGCCCAGGGGAATTTCTACCCCTGCCTTGGATGCACCCAGCACCTTCTCCTTACGGGGTGCTCATCCAGCCAGGAGGAGAGCCCCAAACACTCCAGGTCCTTTATTAAAAGGAGAAATGAGAACAGATTTCCAATTCGCCAAGAAATTCTCACCCATGGGGGGGTTGCTCCCATATTGATCCCCCATATTTAAAATACAAATCCCCCAAGTTTAAACCAAAGGTCTCCCATATTTAAGCACAAACTCTCTCATATTCAAGCCCCAAATCCCCCAAATTTAAACCCAAACTCTCCCAAATTTAAGCACAAAACCCCACCAGACCCAAGACCAAGATCCTCGAATCCCAGCCCCCAAATCCCCAAGATCTAAGCCCAGGATGGCAGCGGGGGGTGGTGCCCCTCACCCGGAGCCCTGGCTGCCCGTGGCTTGTGGAATTACCCCGAGGAGAGGGAAATCCTGCGGGGCCATCCCATAAAATCCCATTTGCGCCGGCAGCTCCCTCCTCGCCGGGCAGCCGGATCCCTCAGACCCGCGTGGTTCCATCCCGGATCTTAACGCTAAAAAAAAAATTGGGATAAACGCTGGAAGAAACCCCCACCCCCGCCGCGCTGGGTGGGCGCACACGGGGACCACCCCCAGATGTCCCCTCCATCCCTCCGGGCCGTGGGAGCGTCCCCTCCTCCTCCAAAACAATCCCAGCAAAAATCAATATTTTGGGAGAGCCGCTTCGCCTCCCCACCGGCTGCCGCCGGCTGCTCCTTTGGCGGCGGCAGCGCTGGCGGGGATTATTTTTGCTCCCCGGCTCATTAGCGGGGCTGTTACCAGGCAGATTTCCCCACCCGAGCTTCTCCCCGCCAGCCAGCGCGGCCGTGGGAGGAGGGAATGCCGGTTTCCATAGCGATGCGCTTGGCTTTAATCAGGGTTCCTTCCCTGGGAGGATTGATTACAGAAAGTGGCGCTAAATAAGTCAGTAAATTGGATTTTTTTTTGTACGTATATATATATAATATATTCTTTTTTTTCCTCCCCTCTCCTCTATCGGATTATATTAAGGGTGTCTTTGAGGCGCCCGGTGGAGATTTGGGGGAAAACACCTCTGGCTTCTCCCAGATGTCGGGATAAAGGAGGGAGCCGGGAGAATTAGCATGGAAATTGCCTGCGGCTTAATCCTTGTCCGCCGCGGGCTGCCGGGGGCCTCTCCCGCAGCATCCATCCCGTCCCATCCCGGTGGGCTCCAGGTTTTGGAGCAGGTTGTCCCATTCCTTTGCTTTTCCCTGTCCCTTCCCCTCCCACGCCCAGCCCCAGCCTTTGTCTGTGCCTCGTTCCCAGAATTTGTGATTTAGAGAGTCAGGCTCCCCACGTCTCTCCTGGTTTCCCATCTTATTTGGAAATTTAAGGACAAAATCCCCCATATTCAAGCACCAAGTCCCCCAAATTTAAGTCCAAAATCTCTCTAATTTAAGCACAACCCCCACCCCCCAAATTTAAACCCAAGATCTCCCTAATTTCAGCACAAAATTCCCCAAAATTTAAACCCCAAATCCACCAGATCTAAGACCAAGATCCCCAAATCCAAACCCCAAACCCAGATTAACACACGAGCTGTCCCAAATCCTAGATCCCAAAATTAAGCCCCAGCTCCCCCAGATCTCAGCCCCAAATTTAAGCCCCAAACCTTCCAAATTTAAGCTGAACTTTCCTCAGCCCTGGGCCCAAGATCTGCCAGGTTTAAACCCACATTTCCCCACATTAACCCACAGATGAAAGCCCAAGGTCCCCCAGGCCTCAGCCCTGAGTGATTCCCCATGAGCTTGTGGGGTTTTTAGGGATTTCTCCTTCCCTTTAATTAATGCTCCACCTCTCACTGGCTTCTGCTGGGGGTCTCCAATGGGATGGAGACTGAGGGCCTGGATCAATCCCGAGTTTCTTTGCTGGGCTCTTGGTTTGGGGCCTGACGTCCCTGGGGACAACAAATTCCTGAGCTGGGGCTCAGGGATCCACGTTGGAGTGGGACAGGGATTGATTTACTGTGGGGTGGGATGGGATGGGATCCATGGGATGGGATGGGATGGGATGGGATGGGATGGGATGGGATGGGATGGGATGGGATGGGATGGGATGGGATGGGATGGGATTGGGAATGGATGGGATGGGATGGGTGGGATGGGATGGGATGGGATGGGATGGGATGGGATGGGATGGGATGGGTGGGATGGGATGGGATGGGGTGGGATGGGATGGGATGGGATGGATGGATTGGGGGGATGGATGGCTCTGAGAGGACAGCAGGCTCTCTGACCACCCCAGAGATCCCAGCCCTGCTCCCAGGGGTTTGGAGCAGCTCCCAGCTCGGTGTTCCCAAGGCACAGCCTCTCTCCAGGGCTGGAGCTCCCTGTGCCCTGCCGTGCCTCAGTTTCCCTGAGGAGCTGCTCCAATGGAGCCGCTCCCCCTGGCCAGGAGACCTGGCTACCACCTGGTGTGGTGCTGAGCAGGAATCAGGCCGTTCTCCAGGGAAACTGAGGCACAGCAGGGCAGGATCACCACCTCAGCCTCACTGCAGCGCTGGGTCACGCCGTGCTCACAGCCCCGTGCCTCAGTTTCCCCTCCGGGCTGTTCCCGTGCCCGTTCCCCTCTCCAGGGACACTCCTGTCACCTTGTCACCCCCTCCCACGAGTGCCACCACCCCGTGTCCCCCCAAGGTCCCCAAGGTCACTGCAGGCTGAGGCTGCGGGGACGCTGAGCCCCAGCCCGGGACCATCCCGGCTCGTCCCGCGGGAGCAGCGGCGATTCCCGAGGGGATGATGGAGCGATTCCCCCCGGGAACATCGGGAGGGCAGCGCGGGGATGGGAATTGAGCTGCTTCGATCGCCGCGGCTTTCCCTCGGCGTGGAAAAGTTTCCCGGCTGGGAGGGGGAAAGGGGGAAAGGGATCTCGGGGCAGCAGGAGCTGGGGCGCTGTGCTGGAGCTCGGTGAGATGGAAATGCAGCGCCGTGTCGGAGTTAAGGAGCTGTTTTATCGGGGGGGAGTCAGTTGGACCAGCCTGCTCCTGGGGAAATCGGGATTTGGGGTGTTTTCAGGGAAAAAAACCCAAAAAAACAAAACAAAACAAAACAAAACAAAACCCAACCAAAAAAAACCAAAAAAACCCCAAATAACACCAACCCCCCCCAAAAAAACAACCAAAAAAAAAAAACCCCACAAAACAAAACCACAAAAACCTAACGGCCCCCCAAGGAAAAAAAAAAAACTAAAAATACCCCAAAAAACAAAACAAAAACAAACAAACAAAAACCCACAAATCCCCCGCCCCCCCCCCACAAAAAAAAAAAAAAAAAAAACCAAAAAAAAACCAAACAAAAAATAAAAAAACCAAAACAACAGCAACAACAACAAAATCAAAAATTTCCCGGGGAAAACTCTTCCTGGGAATATTGGAGCCAAAGGCACCCAAGGCCCGGGGTTTGGGAGCTGCTGGGGCTCAGGGCTCTGTTTTAGGGGTGTGAACCAGGAGGAGCCTCCTGAGGCGAGACTCCTGGGGAGGTGGTCATGGAGCATCCCCTCTCCATGTGGGAACGCCGAATTCCCGGGATTCCAGCGATCCCAGCACCTCCGAGCACCGTGAAGGGTCGCGGGGGGGGCGAGGGGGGTGTCTCTCCATGCCGTGCCTCAGTTTCCCTTTGCAGTGATGGAGCCGGAGCAGGAGGGGCCGGGTTTGACCCGTCACATTTAGGGGAAATAATAATAATAATAAAATAACAATAAAATTGTCTTGGTTTGACAAGACAGGTGTCTGCCAGGGAAACTGGGGTTTCCCTTAGAATAGAGAATGCAAACCCCCCACCCCTGCCAAATTATAAATTTTCAATTAAGGGCTCTCAGGCAAAGATTTGGGAATAGGAATAACAGTTCTTTACTGGGAATATCAATAATACAAATGTGGTAGGAAACAAAACTACCCCACCAAACCAGCAAACAAACAACAACAATTTGGGAAAGCCCTGACAGAATCAGAGCTGCCACCTGGCACCCTGTTAGTCAGGGTGTTGGAAGCAGTCCAGAAGTGAGTCCTGGGATGACAGACGTGGCTCTGTTGGAGCAGGGACGATCCTGTAGCCAAGAAGGGTCTAGGAGTGATGAGGAAGGGTCTAGGAGTGATGAGGAAGGGGTCCAGGGGTGAGGTGATGGTGAGATGGGGTCCGGCGATGATGAGATGGGGTCTGGCGAAGATGAGATGGGGTGCCGTCTTCCTCCCAAGAATCGGGGTGAAGCAAGTGAAATCTGTCCCCGGCCCGCTCAGTTTTCCCGGCAGCAATTGTAGACTCCCCCCACTGGGTGGGGCATCCCACAATAGGACCATGCATGCAAATGGGGCTTCTGGGGCTCTGGGGGGAGCGGGTATAGTCCGGGGGTATAGTCTGTTGATGGCCCATTACCCAAAAGGCACCCGCCCCTCCCCCCCGTCCCCCTCCTTCCAAAGTTACAAGAAATAAAGAACAATTCCCCAACTGCTTTCAGCAGATGAAAATAGAATACACATTTTTGATTCCATAACCCAGGACATTATCCACCCCTTATTCTATTATCATCTGCATCATACCTAAAGCAATGAACTACTAGCAGAATGAACCCCTGCACTCAGTTCTTACTTAGGATTAGGTTTTCCTGGGGTACACAACTGGTTTTTCCATCTTTCTGCATTACCCACCAAGTGTAACCAGGTCCTTGAGCAAAAACAATCCCACGGATGGGTTCGCCTTTGCCTGAGGTGGGGTTAATCCAGACAGTCTTTCCTAAAATACCTCTCATGTGTACCACAGGGACTTTATCTCCATCTACTGTGTGCAAAGGGGTAGACTGGGCAGGACCAGCTCGATTGATGGAGCCTCGGGTGTTGACCATCCAGGTGGCTTTTGCTAAGTTCACTTCCCAGTTCTTAAAGGTCCCTCTGCCAAGTGCCTTCAGAGTGGTCTTAAGTAGTCCATTGCACCGTTCCACTTTCCCGGCAGCTGGTGCATGATAAGGGATGTGATAGATCCATTCAATGCCGTGTTCTTTAGCCCAGGTGTTTATAAGGCTGTTCTTGAAATGGGTCCCGTTGTCTGACTCGATTCTCTCAGGGGTGCCGTGTCTCCACAGGACTTGTCTTTCAAGGCCCAGGATGGTGTTCCGGGCGGTGGCATGAGGCACAGGATAGGTCTCCAGCCACCCAGTGGTGGCTTCCACCATGGTCAGCACATAGCGCTTGCCTTGGCGGGTTTGGGGCAGGGTGATGTAATCAATCTGCCAGGCCTCCCCATACTTATATTTGGACCACCGTCCACCGTACCAGAGGGGCTTCACCCGCTTGGCCTGCTTGATGGCAGCACACGTCTCACAGTCATGGATAACCTGAGAGATACTGTCCATGGTTAGATCCACCCCTCGGTCTCGTGCCCACTTATAAGTGGCATCTCTGCCCTGATGACCTGAGGCATCATGGGCCCACCGAGCTAGGAACAACTCTCCCTTATGTTGCCAATCCAAGTCTATCTTAGACACTTCTATCTTTGCGGCCTGATCTACCTGTTCGTTGTTCCGGTGCTCCTCATTAGCCCGACTCTTGGGAACATGGGCATCCACATGACGGACTTTCACAGGTAGTTTCCCTACTCTGGTGGCGATGTCCTTCCACTCATCAGCAGCCCAGATTGGTTTTCCCCTACGCTGCCAGCTGACCTTTTTCCACCTTTCCAGCCAGCCCCACAGAGCATTAGCTACCATCCACGAATCGGTGTAGAGGTAGAGCTTTGGCCACTTCTCTCTTTCAGCGATGTCCAGGGCCAATTGAACAGCTTTGAGTTCGGCAAGCTGGCTTGACCCACCTTCTCCTTCAGTGGCTTGTGCAACCTGTCTTGTGGGGCTCCACACAGCTGCTTTCCACTTTCGGTTCATCCCTACGATGCGACAGGAACCGTCAGTGAAAAGAGCGTAGCGTGCTTCTTCTGCTGGCAGTTGGTTATATGGTGGAGCTTCTTCAGCCCGGGTTACCTGCTCTTGTTCTTCTTCCTCGGTGAGACTGAAGTTCTCAGCTTCCAGCCAGTTGGTGATCACTTCCAGAATCCCAGGGCGATTCGGGTTTCCAATACGGGCGCGCTGAGTGATGAGGGCAATCCACTTGCTCCAGGTGGCATCGGTGGCGTGATGGGTGGAGGGAACCTTTCCTTTAAACATCCACCCCAGCACTGGTAGTCGGGGTGCCAGGAGGAGTTGTGCTTCAGTGCCAATCACCTCTGAGGCGGCTTGAACTCCTTCATAGGCAGCCAAGATCTCCTTCTCCGTGGGAGTGTAATTGGCTTCAGACCCTCTGTAGCTTCGGCTCCAGAATCCCAGTGGCCGGCCTCGAGTCTCACCAGGCACCTTCTGCCAAAGGCTCCAGGACAGACCATGGCTCCCAGCTGCGGAGTAAAGCACATTCTTTACCTCTGGTCCCGTCCTGACTGGGCCAAGGGCCACCGCATGAGCGATTTCCTGCTTGATCTGGGCAAAGGCGTGTTGCTGCTCTGGGCCCCAGTGGAAATCGTTCTTTTTGCGGGTAACCAGGTACAGAGGGCTCACAATCTGACTGTACTCAGGGATGTGCATCCTCCAGAAACCTATGGCACCTAGGAAAGCTTGTGTTTCCTTCTTGCTGGTCGGTGGAGACATCGCGGTGATCTTATTGATGACCTCTGTGGGGATCTGACGCCGTCCATCTTGCCACTTCACTCCCAGGAACTGGATCTCTCGGCAGGTCCCTTGACTTTACTCTTCTTAATGGCAAAGCCAGCTTCCAGGAGAATCTGGATGATCTTTTCTCCTTTCTCGAAAACTTCCACTGCCGTGTTTCCCCACACAATGATGTCATCGATGTACTGTAGATGTTCTGGAGCCTCACCCTTCTCCAGTGCAGCCTGGATCAGTCCATGGCAGATGGTGGGACTGTGCTTCCACCCCTGGGGCAGTCGGTTCCAGGTGTACTGAACGCCCCTCCAGGTGAAAGCAAACTGGGGCCTGCACTCTGCTGCCAAAGGAATGGAGAAGAAGGCATTGGCAATATCGATGGTCGCATACCACTTTGCTGCCTTGGACTCCAGCTCATACTGGAGCTCCAGCATGTCCGGCACGGCAGCGCTCAGTGGTGGAGTCACTTCATTCAATGCACGATAGTCCACAGTCAATCTCCATTCCCCTTCAGACTTACGCACAGGCCAAATGGGACTGTTGAAGGGTGAGTGGGTTTTGCTGACCACCCCTTGGCTCTCCAGTTTCCGAATCATCTCATGGATCGGAGTCACAGAGTCTCTGTCAGTGCGGTATTGCCGACGGTGCACTGTTGCTGTGGCGATTGGCACCTGTTGTTCTTCAACTCTCAGCAGTCCCACAGCAGAGGGGTCGTCGGAGAGACCAGGCAGGGTATTTAGTTGTCTGATGTCTTCCGTCTCTACAGCAGCTACTCCAAAAGCCCAACGATATCCTTTTGGGTCTTTGAAATGTCCACTTTTAAGATAGTCTATGCCAAGGATGCACGGGGCCTCTGGGCCAGTCACGATGGGGTGTTTCTGCCACCCATTCCCAGTCAAACTCACTTCGGCCTCCAATACAGTCAGTTGCTGGGACCCCCCTGTCACTCCAGAAATAGAGATGGGTTCTGCTCCCACATACCCCGACGGCATCAGGGTACATTGGGAGCCAGTGTCAACCAAAGCCGTGTATTTCTGTGGGTCAGATGTGCCAGGCCATCGGATCCACACAGTCCAATAGATCCGATTGTCCCTCTCCTCTACCTGGCTAGAGGCAGGGCCCCTCTAGCACTGGTTATTCCCTCCCTGAGCATACATACTAGAGGTTCCAGCATCCTGACTACTGACAGCCTGGGCATAGGAGGTTGAGGATACTTTCATTTTAGTGGCACCCCTTTGGTGAGTGTTCCTCTCCTTGAGCTCACGCACCCGGGCTGCCAGGACATAGGTGGGTTTCCCATCCCACACTCCCATGTCTTCCCCATGGTCACGCAGGTAAAACCACAGGTCAGCTCTCGGGGTGTACCCTCTCTCTCTGGCTGGGGGTCGTTGGGCTCTGACTCTGGGGCCTGTGACTCGCACCGGTGCCACATTGGAACTGCTCTTCCTCATCTCCTCCCTCACCTCCCTCATTTCCTCTTTGAGCTCTTTCACCACGGCAGAGATGTGAGCCTGCAGCGGGCCATTGATCATGCTCTCATAATTCCTAAGCTTATTGGCAACAGCCCCCACTGTCACTCGGTTGTCCTCAGCATTAATGGTTGCAATGAATGTAGTATACTGAGATGGCCCCAGATTTGCCAGGTTCCATAACATCTGCGCTGTGCATCTAACCTTGTCAGGGTCATTATCATGCTGTCCACTCCTCCCAAAAAGTACCTCCAGTACTGCCACTTCCCTCAGCTGTTGGATTCCCTCCTCCAGAGTTTTCCAGCGCATTCTATGGTGGTGCTCCTGCATTCTTTCTCTGTGGACAAATCTTTCTCTCACACTCGTTAAAAGCCGCTGCCAGAGGGAAAGAGGTCCAGGCTCCCTTACAAATACCTGATTTATACCTGAGTCCTGGGTCAAGGGTCCCAAATTCCTGGCCTCCCCACCATCTAGTTGGACACCTGTGCCCATAAGATCCCAAACCCGAAGTAGCCAGGCAGTGTAAGCCTCACGTCCCCGCCGTACAATATCTTTTTGCAGATTACGGAGACTTTCATATGACAGGGTCTCAGTGATGATCTGAACATGTGATTCTCCTGTGTCTCCTGAGGGCCCTCCCTTCTTATCTTTACTCTCTGGGTTTGCTGTTTTCACTTTAGATTTCCTTGTTTCCACAGGGGCAACTGCTGCTGGCTGTGACTGCCCCTGTGTGTCAGCTGGAACCTGGACAGTTGTAATGTCTGCAGGTTCTGTATCAGATTCTCTTTTGTCAGGGCAGGGCGAAGGTTTCTCACCAGCTGGGGAAATGTACTCTTTCAGCATCTGGTTCATCTCATGCATTTCTTTTATCAGAGCCTTCACCCAAACCGGGTGGTTTATGCCTGAGGCTGGCTGTGGGACAGGGGTGGGCTCTTGGGCAGCATCATTATTCTTTGGGGTAGTTATCAGAGTGCTTACCCAGGCCAGTCTCCCTTTATCTCTGAATACCAAATAGAATAGGCCTATAAGCAGCACCAACCACTGTATGACGTCATTAGCATTCAGAGGGAAATTTAACCCTTGAAAAGCTGGTGGAGTAGACCCAAAAAACTGAGTGAAGGGTTGGGAGAAAATTTCCCCTGGTGCCATTTCCTCACAATATGTACCATTATTAAAGTAACCCCAGAAACACAGAGTTAGTCTATGATAGCCCTGAATCCATGTGCCTGCTTTCCAAAGGAAGTTAAAAATCCACGAATTCCTCACCTTATTAACCCACAAAATAAACTGGATGCCAGCCACAGTAGCCTTGGTTATAGGGCCCATGTTTAGATAAGGGCCAGCAAATGGCAGAAATACAGCCACAACCACGTGCCAGCCAAACCAGGGAAAGCTGGACCACATGATTTTGAGCAGTAGACTTCTATCTAGTACACAAGAACTGTTATTCCTCTGTCTCAATGCCCTTGTGCCCCACGTTGGGCGCCAAAATCTGTCTTGGTTTGACAAGACAGGTGTCTGCCAGGGAAACTGGGGTTTCCCTTAGAATAGAGAATGCAAACCCCCCACCCCTGCCAAATTATAAATTTTCAATTAAGGGCTCTCAGGCAAAGATTTGGGAATAGGAATAACAGTTCTTTACTGGGAATATCAATAATACAAATGTGGTAGGAAACAAAACTACCCCACCAAACCAGCAAACAAACAACAACAATTTGGGAAAGCCCTGACAGAATCAGAGCTGCCACCTGGCACCCTGTTAGTCAGGGTGTTGGAAGCAGTCCAGAAGTGAGTCCTGGGATGACAGACGTGGCTCTGTTGGAGCAGGGACGATCCTGTAGCCAAGAAGGGTCTAGGAGTGATGAGGAAGGGTCTAGGAGTGATGAGGAAGGGGTCCAGGGGTGAGGTGATGGTGAGATGGGGTCCGGCGATGATGAGATGGGGTCTGGCGAAGATGAGATGGGGTGCCGTCTTCCTCCCAAGAATCGGGGTGAAGCAAGTGAAATCTGTCCCCGGCCCGCTCAGTTTTCCCGGCAGCAATTGTAGACTCCCCCCACTGGGTGGGGCATCCCACAATAGGACCATGCATGCAAATGGGGCTTCTGGGGCTCTGGGGGGAGCGGGTATAGTCCGGGGGTATAGTCTGTTGATGGCCCATTACCCAAAAGGCACCCGCCCCTCCCCCCCGTCCCCCTCCTTCCAAAGTTACAAGAAATAAAGAACAATTCCCCAACTGCTTTCAGCAGATGAAAATAGAATACACATTTTTGATTCCATAACCCAGGACAAAAATAATAATAAAATAAAATAAAATAAAATAAAATAAAATAAAATAAAATAAAATAAAATAAAATAAATAAAATAATATAATAATAATAATAATAATAATAATAATAATAATAATAATAATAATAATAATAATTTCTTGCCATTAGCCACCCCAAGGCTGCATTTCCCAGCCTTCCCTGACGGAACCCTCAGGGATGGACAGAGCCGGGAGCTCGGGAGGGCTCGGAGGGGCACCCAAGGGGTGGCACCCCGGGGTCCCCGGGGGTCCCAGGGGTGGGGACGCCCCCAGGGGCGCTCCCCACGGAGCGGATTCCGTGGGGATCCCAGGGCGCAGCGCCCGGACAGGCGCATCCAGCCGGGGTTCCCATGGCAACGCCGCCGGATGCGGGGAAATTTAAATAAAAAACTGGGAAAGGCGTGGGGGGGTCGGACGGGAGAGAGGAGGGGGAGCCGGGGGTGGGCGGGGGGTGCTGGGGACCCTGCGCACCCCCAGCCCCACATCCCGGCCCCGGGAGCGCTGCAGCCACGGGCTGGGAGCTCCCATCGGGGGGTGCAAAGGGGCTCCGCAGCCACCCCGAGCCCCCCAAAAACCTGCGGCATCCACAGGGGATTGTCCCGGCTGGGGAAGGACCCGATCTGTGCCTCTTTCACCCCGATTTTTGCTCCTGCTCCTGCATCGGGGCCTCTCCCCAGCCGGGGCCGCATCCTGCTCATCCCCACCGATGCCGGAGAGGGGTTGAGGCCCCTGCGCCTTTAATTTCTCCCCGCCGGTGATTTTATGAAGGGTTTTGCGCATGGAAGTAGGTCAGGAACTTGTTTCCAAGTCATTAAATGGAGTCCCTGGGCTCACAGCGGTGTTTGCACCTCCTCAACAGCCAACCCTGCTCTCCTCTGTTTAAATCGCGGCCGATTCCCCTTCCCGGGGCCGGGGCTGCAGAGCGGGGCCGCTCCCACCGCTCCCGGGGCTCCTCCCGAGCAGGAGAGGGCGTCGGCAGAGCCAAAATGCTTTAAACCGCCTCAAAAAGAGAGCCCGGGGGGCTGCAAGGGGTCGGGGTGGGATCCTGGAGCACCTTTGGGGTGGGAGCGGGGGCGCCTGTCCCGGGGCCGGGCCGGAGCTCCGGGGATGCTGTGAGGAACATTCCCTGTGGATCGGGCACCCCGCTGGCCTGCCAGGCACCGCCCTGGGGGGTTTCTCTCCCATCCCCGAGATTTTTTTGGGGGGTCAAAACTCCCAGAGCTGGCGGAGGCTCGGGGGCGGGGACAGCGATGCTCTCGCGGCATCTCCGGGGGATCCAAGCGGGCAAATCTCCTCCAGAGGCAGCGAAATGAAAAGTTAAATCCCCGGAGAGGCTGGGGCATATGGTGTGCGGGCGGAAATCACCCGGCCGCGGGATAATGACCCACCGGGGGGTCAGGAGCCCAGCCCGGAGGAGAGGGGGGGTGAGGGGGGAGCTCAGAGCTCAGCCCGAGGTGCAGATGCCGCTGCGGGGATGGGGAGCAGCAGGCGGCCAGGATCCTGCCCAGTGCCAGCTCCAGCATCCTGAGTGTTCCAGGGGAGAGGAGAAGCTCCAGGGAGAGCTCCGAGCCCCTGGCAGGGCCCAAAGGGGCTCCAGGAGAGCTGCAGAGGGACTGGGGACAAGGGCTGCAGGGACAGGAGCCAGGGAATGGCTTTCCAGTGCCAGAGGGCAGGGCTGGCTGGGAGATTGGGCAGGAATTGTTCCCTGGCAGGGTGGGCAGGGGCTGGGCTGGAATTGCCAGAGCAGCTGTGGCTGCCCCTGGATCCCTGGCAGTGCCCAAGGCCAGGCTGGACACTGGGGCTGGGAGCACCTGGGACAGGGGGAGGGGTCCCTGGGGGTGGCACTGGGTGGGATTTAAGGTCTCATCCCAATCCAAACCATTCCATGATATAAAATGGGGAAATCTGAGGGACTCAGAGCCCTGAGGAGGGAGGTGGCAGCGTTAAGGAAGGGAAAAGGGACAAAAAATTTTTAAAAAATTAAAAAACCACCCCCACCTTTAATCACCTGAGCTGCCCAGGGAAGGGAAGTGCCCTGAAGCAGAACAGCACCAGCTGAAACTTTCCTTTGACTTTTATAATTACAGAATAGAAAAGAAATCCTCGGTTCACGTTACAAAGGTCCCTCCAACCCAAACCCCTCTGGGATTCTGTGGTTCCAGGAGCAGGGGGAGCTGCTGGCCAGGAGGTTCCCGATTTCCAAGGCTGTTGGGTCTGGGATGTCCATCCAGCTCCTGCCCTGGCTGCAGTCAGATTTCCCGGCTCAGTTTCTGGGCTGTGGGGAGGATGGTGCTCCCTGGTGTCCGTGCAATCCTCCCGGCACAGCCAGAGCGGGATCCACCCCTCCCACCCTGCTCACGGGGGTTCAGGGCTGGGAAAACTGGGAGTGATGGGATGGGTCTGAAGGTGAGAGTGCCAAACCAACGGGTGATTCAGGGACAGAGGAGCTCCTTCCCCTTTAAATGTGGTGCCAGCACGCTGGAAAAATCCCATTTTCCTCCAGCTCCGCCTCCCTGGTGCCATCTCCCCGAGCCCCTCAGCTGGTGTCCCCACGAGTGTCCCCTCCTGGCACCGTCCTCCCCTCAGCCACTGACCGGGCTCGGTCTCTCCTGCTTCCATTTCCCGGTGGTTGCTCCTCCTGCCCCTCCTCCTGCCCGGCCAGCAGCTGCGGAACTGGCACCGAGTCTGTCTGGGTCCTGGAAGGGAGGTGAGGCACAGGAGCCTCACCAGAGCTCTCAGGGAGGATTCTCTTGGCAGCTCGTGGCAGCTGATGGCAGCACACAGGCAGGCAGGACACGAGGGTGCTGATCAGACAGGGTTTGATCAGACAGGGTTTATTTGGGGGTTTATTTGGGGGTTTATTTGGGGGTCCCACACCGGGGGGGCTCCCACGGGAGAGAGGGGGAGGGAGAGAGGGAGGGAGAGGGGGCAAGAGCAAGAAGCCCAAGAGCAAGAGGCAGAGCAAGAGCCCCTCTCCCTCGTGTATCTCAGCTTAAAATCGCTTTCCAGCTCGGGGGCAGAGCCAAGGTTTGGAGCAATGGGACACTGAGGACAGGAGGGGTTGGGTAACAATTGGGTTACAGTGAATGGCAACTTAGGGGGTGGTTTACAACAACTTGGTAATGAACCGTACATTTTGGGGGAGAACAGAGCAACCATCCAGGAAAAGTGAGTCACCACACCCGGTGAGAACAGGCTGGGCTGAGCGGGGCCCGGGCCCGCCCCCAGCTCAGGGCTGTGATTCGCTGCAAACAGAACTTTCGGGGCCGATCGATGGGCTGGCGAGTGTTTAATTAAGAGGGAGCCCTGAAACCCCCCGCATTGATCGGCCGCAGGTTTATCTTAATTAGCGGCGGGGCGGCGTTTGCATCCCGGCTGCAGAGCCGCTGGGGCCGGGAGGGGAGAGCAGCGGGAATTCCCGTTCCAGGAGCAGGCAGCCCGGGGAGGATGCTGCCAGCCCCACGAAACAGTTTTGGGGGTGTTGGATGCTGCCGGGGAGCCGTGCTCGGGGTGGGGCGGGAGGAAATCACCCGGCTGCAGGATAATGACCCACCGGGGGGGAGGGGAGGGCGAGGGGGGAGCTCAGAGCTCAGCCCGAGGTGCAGATGCCGCTGCGGGGATGGAGAGCAGCAGGCAGCCAGGAGCAGCGTCCTGCCCGCTCCGGGATCTGCCCAGTGCCAGCTCCAGCATCCTGGCTGTTCCAGGGAGGGAGGGAGAGAAGGCTCCAGGGAGAGCTCCGAGCCCCTGGCAGAGCCCAAAGCCCTTCCTCTCACTGAAGGGCTGCGGGTCCTGGAGGCCCCTCCAGGGACATTTTAGCCCCACAGGATCGGGGACGATGCTCCGGGGGCTGGAGCAGCCTGAGGAGCAGCACTGAGCTGAGGGTGCTCGCTCAGTTCCCTGGGCTGGGTCACCAAACCTGGGCTCTCCCCGCTGGAGGTCGTGCCTCAGTTTCCCCACTCGTGAAACACGTGGGGCTGGCCTTGGGATGCCCCTGGGATGCCCCTGGAATTCCCTTGGGATGCCCCTGGGATGCCCCTGGCAGGCAGTGAGCGCTGGGAGCTGCAGCCACGCTGCCTTTGTGAAACCTCTCTTTGTCCCTTGACCTTAAGTTGCATCCCACCAGGATGGAAAATCCGAGCTCTGCTCTTCCCACAGAGGGAGAAAAGCTGGGATAACACACCCAGAGCGGTGCTGGCCCTGCTGGGGCGGCTCCAGCAGAGCCTTGTGGTGCAATCAGCAGCCCCTGCTCATCCATGGGGACTCTGGGGTGTTCATCCCTAATTCTGCCCCTGGGATGGAGGAGGCTTTGGTTCCATGTCTTGGTTTGGAAGGACAGGTGTCTGCCAGGGAAAGCTGGAGTTTCCCTTGGAATGGAGAATGTAAACTCCTCACCCCCTACAAATTATAATTTTGCAATGAAGGGCTTTCAGGCAAAGATTTGGGAATAGGAATAACAGTTCTTTACTGGGAATATTAACAATACAAATGGAGTAGAAAACAAAACTATTCAACCAAACAAGCAAACAAACAAACACCAATCCCAGAAACCCTGACAGAGTCAGAGCTACAACCTGACACCCTGTTGGTCAGGGGGTTGGGAGCAGCCCACAGTGAGTCCTCCTGGAGTGGCAGATGTGGTTCTGTTGGGGCAGAGATGATCCTGAGAGAGAAGGGCCCAGGGATGGTGAGAAGGGCCCAGGGATGGTGAGAAGGGCCCAGGGATGGTGAGAAGGGTCCAGGGATGGTGAGAAGGGCCCAGGGATGGTGAGAAGGGCCCAGGGACGGTGAGAAGGGCCCAAGGATGGTGAGAAGGGCCCAGGGATGGTGAGAAGGGCCCAGGGATGGTGAGAAGGGCCCAGGGACGGTGAGAAGGGCCCAAGGATGGTGAGAAGGGCCCAGGGATGGTGAGAAGGGTCCGGTCTCACTCCGGGAATCCAGTGGAACCAGATCCCTGGTGTTCCTGAGTCTCAGTTTTATCCAGGTGGGAATGGTTGGCTCCTCCCACTGGGTGCAGCATCTCCCATGGGATGATGGAATGTGTCCTGTCCCTGCTGAGCCTTCATGGCCCATCAGCAGCAGAGATCCCCTGGAGGGAGGGCGGGTGGTGACAGAGATAACAAACACTGCCCCACCTGGTTTGAACAGCTGCCCCTTAGCAGAAGGCACCGCCCCCCTCCCCCAGAGTTACAAGAGATAAAGAAAAAACATCTCCCAGCTGCTTTCAGCAGATGGAACAGAACAGACATTTTGGGTTCCATAACCCAGGACATTCCAGCAGGGTCTTCCCTGCTCCTCCTCTTTCAGGCCATCCCAGATGGAATTGAGGAGCCACACGGGTGTGATCCCTTCCTGCAGCTCCCTGGGATGCCCTCAGAGCCCCTTCCCAGCCCCTTCCCTCAGCTTGGAGCGTCCCTGGTGCCCAAATCTCCCACCCAGCTCCCGCTGCCGACAGCCCCCAGATGGATGGGTGCCCATAAAACCCCGAGCCCCGCGCTCCCTGTACCATTCATTATTTACATTCCTCAATTTAGGAGATTTACAGCCTGGCTGTGAGTATTTCCAGAGGCTGTTTCCTCGGAGAGTTTAAATAGCAGGGAAGTGAATTAAGTCTCAGTGCAAACAGCCTCGTCCCAGCCCCACAGATCCAGGGGCTGCTGCTCCGTGGGTTTGCATCACCTTTAATTAAAATAATTCAGGGTCCTGCTGGCTCCGATCCTGTCCCAGGGATGGGGTAGGGGATGGGATATCACAGTCCTAGGGTGGAGCTGGGCTAAAATCCCTGTCAATTGGAGCCCTCACAAAGGAAATTCAGTGAGTATTTGCAGCTCTGTGGCTGGGGAAACTGAGGCACAGCTTTTTCCTTGGGGAAAACTCAGGCAAGGACTTTCCCCACCTCATTAATTCCCCCTGTAATCAGGACTCACTAAGCCAGGCTGGGATGCTGCCTGGGGTCTCCCCTGATTCCAGATCCCTTTGGGAGGGGGGATGCAAAGCCCTTTTTCCCTGTGGTTTTCAGGATAAAGTCCCCATTTTTCAGGCAGGAATTTGGGAAGTGGTGCTGTGGGGGGGCCTGGGGGCCCTGGAGCTCTCGGGGTGAATCTGGGGCACCTCAGGGAGTGACAGGACAGGGCTGAGTAAGACAAATGGGAAGAGATTTGGGGTTTCCAGGCTGCTGCTGACCTGTCCCTGCACCCTCAAGTTTCCTAAAACTTCCTTAAAAGTTCTCTGAAAAACCACAGCCTGGTCCAAAATCCCCATTTTTTAACTTAAACCCATCACTGAACGTTCCAGAGCTCCCACCCGGCCTTTGCTCTCCCCCTCCTCGGAGCTAATCCTGTAATTAAGAGTAATTAAGAAGGGAGCCATAACTAAGTGCTGGGATCAGGGGCCGGCCCTGGCAGGGGGATTTGTGGATCCTTTGTGGATCACCAATGATCACGGCGATCAGAGCCCCACGGATCCAGGGGGAGGGGCAGGAGATCAAAGCTCGGGAGCTGCAGGCTTTTCCCATCCCAGATCCCCCTCCAGGATGGGCTCTCAGCAGTGCCCGAGCTCGGGGTGATGGGGGAGTGAGGCACAGGGGGTGACGTGGGGTTACATCTCCCTGCAGTCCCCTCTCAGCTCCAGAGATCCCCGGTGAGCCCTGTCCTGCTGGCCAGGGCATCACACGGACATTCCAGCCCAGACATTCCATTTATCCATGGAATTCCCAGCAACTTCCAGTTTCTCCTTGCCCTCAGCACCTTGGGAACCACCACAGTGCCGGGCCCTGATCCCTGATCTCTGATCCTGATCCCTGATCCTGCTCCCTGACCCTGATCCTTGATCCTGCTCCTTGTTCCCTTGAACCCTGATCCCTGATCCTTGATCCTGCTCCCTGCTCCCGATCCTTGATCCTGCTCCCTGTTCCCTTGAACCCTGATCCATGATCCTTGATCCTGCTCCTTGTTCCCTTGAACCCTGATCCATGATCTCTGATCCCTGCTCCCCTCCCCTGATCTCTGATCCTGATCCCTGCTCCCTGACCCTGATCTTGGATCCCCAATCACTGATCCCTGATCCCGATTCCTGCTCCCTGATCCCCTCCCCTGATCCTGCTCCCTGTTCCCTTGAACCCTGATCCCTGATCCCTGCTCCCCTCCCCTGATCCCAATCCCTGACCCCTGCTCCCTGATCCTAAACCCCGATCCTGATCCCCGATCCCTGTTCCCTGCTCCCGGCTCCCTGACCCTGATCCCTGCTCCCTGCTCCCTGCTCTCTGATCCCGACCCCCGCTGCCCTGCCCCGCTCTGTTGCAGGTCGCGGCGCTGGAGAGGCAGATCTTTGATTTCCTGGGATACCAGTGGGCCCCCATCCTGGCCAATTTCCTCCACATCATGGCCGTGATTTTGGGCATTTTCGGGACGATCCAGTACCGATCCAGATACCTCATGATGGTGGGTACCGCCCTGGGGGCCCAGCCCCGGCCCCTCCCGCAGCCCCGGGGCAGAGCGGCCGCGGCTGCTCCGTCCCTGGAGGTGCCCGGGGCCGGGCTGGGTGTGCGGTGGGACAGCGGGAGGTGTCCCCGTCCATGGCAGGGGTGGCTCGGGGTGAACTTTGAGCTCCCTCGCACCCCAAACCACGCTGGGGCTTTATGGTTCCGCCATCCAAGCGCGGGTCCCGGGGCTGCAGCGGGGCTGGAGCGGGGCTGGAGCGGGGCCGTGCCCGCCCTGAGCTGTCTCCCCTCGCAGTACGCGGTGTGGTTGGTGCTGTGGGTCGGCTGGAACGCCTTCATCATCTGCTTCTACCTGGAGGTCGGGCGCTTGTCACAGGTAACGCCCCCGCCTTCCTCCTCTTCCTCCCTGCAGCCTCCATCCTTCCATCCTTCCGTCCTTCCCTCCGTCCTTCCGTCCTTCCCGCCCCGCCCCTGCGCTCCTCCTCCTCCTCCTCTCCTTCCTTCTCCCCCAAAAGTGCCCCCCCAGAGCCCGGGGGTGCCCCCAGCCCCGCCCGGGTACCGGGGGGGCCCCCCGGAGCACTGAATTCCCATGGGGTGGGATGGGATGGGATGGGATGGGATTGTCCCCTGGGGTTGTCCCCTCTCAGAGAGGGGCTGAGGATTCCCCCCAGCCCTTGCCCTTGTGTCAGGGCTCCCTGGGGAGGGGGTGAGGGCACAGCACCCCGAAAGCCCAGGGTGGGGGGGGCAGCAGGGGCTGCCCTGCACGCCTGGAACACTCTGATGGGGCAATCCCACGGTGCCATTCCCGGGACGGCAGGAGGCACCAGCACAAACAGCTGCTGCCACTCTGCTGAGCGCCCTGTGACACCCACCCTGCCACCTGGGCATCATGCCCTGGATGGTGACACCTGGGCATCCCCTGGGTGGTGACACCCACCCTGCCACCTGGATGGTGACACCCACCCTGCCACCTGGGCATCCCCTGCCGGACCAGGTGTCCACCAGCACGGGGGGAAGCCCCAAACCCCGGGGCTGCTGGCTGGGGGTTGGGGAGATGCCCCGCTCTGATCTCACGGATCACCCTGGGCTTGGGCAAAGCCATTTTCTGTCCAACCCTCCTGCAAAGAGCCTCGGACCCACCACCTGTGCCTCCTCCTCCTCCTCCTCCTCCTGCAGGACCGAGACTTCATCATGACCTTCAACACGTCCCTGCACCGCTCGTGGTGGATGGAGAACGGCCCGGGCTGCCTGGTGACGCCGGTGCTCAACTCCAAGCTGGCGCCCGAGGATCACCACGTCATCACGGTCAGCGGCTGCCTGCTGGACTACCAGTACATCGAGGTGGTGAGCAGCGCCACGCAGATCTTCCTGGCGGTAAGGGCGGCCCTGCTCGCTCCTCTCCCCACACCGGGAATGGCAGGGGCGGGGTGGCGGGGCTGGAGCCAGCGGAGGCGCCGGGGGCCAGCTGGAGGTGCTCCCATGGCACATCTCTGTCACCCAGAGCCCTGCCGGCACCCCGGGGTGCTGCCCGCCCCCAAACTTGCCAGGCTGAGGGCTGGATGGTGCGGGGGTGGAGGAGTCACTCGCCGGGAATGGGGCGCTGGGAGGGAGTGTCCCCCCGGCCGGTGACTGTCACCCCCCCGGGGAGGTGGGAATGGGGCACACCTGGAGTCCCTAAAACAGAGCTTGAAGGGGGATTGGAGTCCCCAAAGGGCTCCCAGCGCTGTGTGGGGCTCAGCACCCCCTGTGGGGTGCCAGACCCAGCCCCCTTAGAGCCCCCTCCTTGTGCAGCTGGATCCGTCCAACCCCGCTGCACCCCAAACTGCACCGGGACGGGCTCTGGCTGCTCCCAGTGCCCCCGGGTCACCCCCAGTGCCCCCACATCACCCCCCAGTGTCCCTGAGTCACTCTCAGCACCCCCGGGTCACTCCCAGTGCTCCCAGTTCACTCCCAGTGCCCCCAGGTCACTCCAGTGCCCCCAGGTCACTCCCAGTTCACTCCCAGTGCCTCCAGTTCACTCCCAGTGCCCCCGGGTCATGCCCAGTGTCCCCAGTTCACTCCCAGTGCCCCCGGGTCATGCCCAGTGTCCCCAGTTCACTCCCAGTGCCCCTGGCAGTGCCCCCCATCACCCCCTAACCAGCCTCTCCCTGCCCGCTGTTCTTTCCCAGCTCTTCGGCTTCGTCTACGCCTGCTACGTCAGCAAAGTGTTCCTGGAGGAGGAGGACAGCTGTGAGTGCCCGGGCTGGGGGTGGCAGGGGCACCCTGAGCGGGGTGGCAGCTCTGGGGGGGGCAGTGCCCGGGTGCCAGGCAGCTGAAGAAATCCCTTCAGTCGGGTTTTTGCCCCGTTCTCCCATCCCTGGCGGGGCAGAGGGGCTGGGGGGTGATGGGGCAGCTGCCACCTGCCTCCCCCCTTGGCAGCCACGGTGGCCTGAGGATGCTGTGTCCCCACTGCCAGAGTCTCACCCCAAACCAGGGGAAAACCCAGCACTTTGGGCCAAGTGAAGCCTCTAACCCAGCCCGTGCTGCTCCCTATGATCCGATCCCTGCAAACACCCCCGGGGAGGAGCCCCCGCCCCAAATTAACCAGGTGGCCGAGGCTGTGGCTGCCCGAGTGCATTAAAAGCTCGTCTGCCGTTAATTAATTCCCACCAGCTGGCAGAGCCCAGCAGGGCTGTGCCACAACCTCCCAGGTGTGCTCCTGCCCCGGGATCAGCACCAGGATCAGCACCAGGATCAGCCCCGGGCTCAGCATCCCACCCACGCCACCCCCGGGTGGTCCCAGCCAAGCCCGGGGTGCAGCATCCCCGCGTTTTCCCTCCTTTCCCATGGAAAGAAGCCCCCTCTCCGTGTGGAATTGGCCGCTGCCCGCGGGAGCAGCTCCTTTCCAGAGGGTTCATCCAGCCCCGCGGCCCCGGGGAGGGTTTGCAACCCCACAAACTCCCGCATCCAACACACTTTTAATATTAATGCTGCCTCGGCCCGGGATGCAAATGCATCTTTTTAATGGAATATCTTACTAGATTTGGAAATGGATGGATGGAGTCAAAATCGAGAGCTGGTGGAGTCGGGAAGGGAAATATTCCGGGAGGAGGGGGCTCTCCCCGGGAGCTCTCAGCTCTCGCACACCCATGAGTAGCCCACCCCAGTGCGGGGTTCTGTTGGGTTTGGGGAGCTGGGTGGTGCTGGGGATCCCGGAAAGGTTGGAATTCCCAGCCTGGCTGTGCCTGGAGTCCATCCCTGTGCTGGCTGTGCCGGGGAGAGCGGTCAGCTCTGGGGAAACGCGGGAGCAGCTGGGTACCCGCAGCCCCCAGGGCATCTCCACCCGCCCAGGGCACCCCAGGGCACCCAGAGCTGCCCCAGCACCGCTCGGGATGAGCGCCCGGGACCCTCGGGGACCCCGGGGATGGGCTCGGAGCGGGATGAGCCTCCAGGCTGGAAATGCCCGCAGTAAATCTGATCTCCGTGCCTGCAGTGCCCCGAGGTGACAGCCTCAAACGAGCGCTGATTCCCCCATAATTCTCCTCAAATGCCCACTCGGCGGGCGGTGGAATTGAGGGAATTCCGCCCTCTCCGTCCGGCGGCAGCGCCGGGGCTGTGCTGGGGAGCGGGAGGGGAAGGGGAAGGGAACCGCCGGGATCCCGGAATTTGTTCTGGCTCCTTCCCTGCGTTTCTCACCGGCGTTTCCCGGGATGCTGCCCCGATCGCGGCCGCTGTTCCCGGGATGCAGCCCGGGCCCGGGACGCTGCCCTGCCTCCCTGGGTGCTCCATTTCAGGCTGCCCAGAGAGCCTGCGGCCTCTCCTTCCCTGGAGATCCATCCCAGAGCCGGCTGGAGAAAATTCCCGGTGCCCTGGGGGACGCTGCTTGAGCGGGGAGCTCGGGCTGGGTGACCATCAGTGCTCACTTCCAGTTCTGATTTATTCCCCTGGGATGCCACCACCCCCGGGAATGCCCAGGATGATGCAGGGACTCAGGATGGCAGAATCCTGGAATAGTTTGGGTGGGAAAGGACCTTAAATCCCATCCCTCCCACCTCCCCCTGTCCCAGGTGCTCCCAGCCCCAGTGTCCAGCCTGGCCTTGGGCACTGCCAGGGATCCAGGGGCAGCCACAGCTGCTCTGGCAATTCCAGCCCAGCCCCTGCCCACCCTGCCAGGGAACAATTCCTGCCCAATCTCCCAGCCAGCCCTGCCCTCTGGCACTGGGAAGCCATTCCCTGGCTCCTGTCCCTGCAGCCCTTGTCCCCAGTCCCTCTGCAGCTCTCCTGGAGCCCCTTTGGGCCCTGCCAGGGGCTCGGAGGACTCTCCCAGTTCCACACCGAGGAGCTGCATTTCCCTGGGCTGCTGCATTTTGCTGCGGTGCAGCCGCAGCCCGGGCTGTTCCCCTCCCCACGGGTGCCACGGGGTGCCGGGACCCTCCCTGCCGCCCTCCCGGCTCACCCCGCTGCTCTCCCGGCTCTCCCCAGTTGATTTCATCGGCGGCTTTGACTCCTACGGGTACCAGGCACCACAGAAGACGTCGCACCTGCAGCTACAGCCGCTCTACACGTGAGTCCCGGGGGTGCAGGACCCTTCCCCAGCTCGGGTCCGGGGCTGTGCATCCTCCCCGCGGACCCCGGGGCTCCACCCGGGCAGGGCCGGGCGCTGTGGGGCGGATCCCGCTCCTGGTTTGGGTTTTGTTACCCTGGCCGGTGCCCGGGGGAGCAGCAGCTCTCCAGATAAGCGCAGCCGGCTTTGCCTCCCTCTCCCTTCCCCGTGAGGCCGAACTCGATAAACGCTCCAGCGAGATAAGGCTCGCCAATCCAGCGGGATTAACCTCGTGCCGGCTCTGCCCGCTGCCAAAAATTAATTGTGTTTTAGCCTCGTATGCAAATCCAAGGGCGGGCGGTGCCGGTAGGGAGGCACAGAGCGGCCGGGGGAGGGGACAAATCCGTCTGTGACAGCGCTGGGCCCTCCCTGGGGACACCGACGGCTCCCGGGGGTGAAGGGGAGCACCCATGGGTGCTGTGCCCCCCCTGCACGGAGCTGGTCCTTCCCTGGGAGCCCCCAGCCCCCCGGGTGTGAGCGGGACACAGATGGGGACGCGAGCGGTGGCACTGGCACTTCCCGGTGCCAGCAGCCACATCCTGGGGGTTTCTGAGGTGTCCTCCCCCCCACCCCGAGCCGGGTGCCACCCTTGTGGGGACCCAGGGGTGCTGTCCCACGGGTGAGACACGTCCCTTGTGCCCCCTCGGCCCCGCCTGGGTGGGACCCGGCAAAGCCACCGCGGGCAGAGGGGCAGGGGACCCCATCCTGCCCCCCGGGTCACCCCCAGGGGCACAGGGGGCTGCGGGGTCACTGCTGGAAGCTGCAGCGTTTGGGGGAATCGGCTGGGAAATCGCTTTGGGGTGCTGGGGACAGCAGTTCGAGGCGCACAGGGGACACAAAAGCCGGCGGCAGGGAAGGCTCGGCTGTGTCACCAGGCTGGGGACACCCCGGGCCCTGCCTGTGTCCCTGTCCCTGATTCTGGGGGTTGGACCCTCCCTGTGCCCTCTGCCCGTGCCCCCCCGGCACCGCCCCCGTGCCAGGGACCCGCTCCGGGGTGCCGGGTGACACCAGGACACCGTCCCTGCTCTGCCAGCTCCCGCTGCCCCCAGCAGCTCATTAACGACCCGCTGCTTAATTAGTGCGGTTGTCATCTCCATCGGGGCCCCTCCACGGCGCTGGCAGCGGTGGCGGCTCAGGGACTCGGGGGACACGCGGTGGCTCCGGGAGGGGACAGGGACACCGGGGCCCCGCTGCTGCTCCTCTCATGGGCGAGGGGACAGACAAGGGCTGGCCTGGGGACGGGGACGGGTCACTCGTGTCCCCAGGGCCAGCCGGGCTGCACCCACAGCAATTACAGCTCATTCCGCAGCTCCTAATTAGCTGTGATTGAATTAACGGCGCGTGGGGAGGGCCGGGAATAATTACAAGAATAATAGAAGCGGTGATAGCGTTGTTGTTGTTGTTATTAGTGTTATTAACAATAATAATGATAAAGAAAACCTGCGATATAGCAACAGTTTAATAATTGAAATGAAGTAAAATATAATAACAAGAATAATAGTAGAAGTAATAGTGGTAATAGTTCCAGTAGCAACTGTATTATTATTATTAATAATATATTTAATAACATTATTTAATAATTAATATAATAATTATTATATTAATTATAATTTATTATAGTATATTATAGTATATTATCTAATATAATATATATAATATATAATATATAATATATAATATATAATATATAATACATAATATATAATATATAATATATTAATACAATAAATTTATTATAATTAATAAATAATAATAATAATAATAATAATAATAATAATAATAATAATAATGATGATGATGAAGAAACCTGTGGGGTACCAACAGTTTAATAACTGAAATTTAAAAATACATAATAACAGGAATAATAGCAATAGTAGCAGTAGTAGTAGTTGTAGGAGGAGCTGTGTTATTATTAATAAAAATAAAAATAGCAGCAACAATAACAGGGAGAACCAGTGGGGTAACAGCAGTTTAATCACTGAAATGAAGCAAAAGATAACAGGAAGAATAGTACCAGCAATAGGAGCAGTAGCAACTGTATTATTATTAATAATAGTAACAAAAATAAATGATTAATGATAACGATGATAACAATGCTGATGATAGCAACAATAATAAAAACAATAACAACTATAAAAATAAAAAAATTATAATGATAATAGAGACAAGGAGAGAGGAGCGAACCCCAGGAACACGATGTCCCCGAGTGAGGGGACACCAGCCCTGGTCCCCTGTGACATTTTTGGGGGTGGCAGGAGAGCAGCGGTCCCTGTGCCTCCCCTTTGTCCCCAACCCCTGCTCTCCGCTCTTTTCCAGCTCGGGATAACCGGGAGCCGGCGGCGCCAGGAGCCCCGCGGAGCCACCACCCCCCGATGCCACCGCCCCCGCCACGGCGAGCCCCGCGTCCCCTCCCGCCTCCCGCGCCCGGGACAGCCCCAAACCCGCGCCGGGAGCTGCTCGTCCATCCCCGCCGAGCCTCCCGGCCCGCAGCTGGGCCACCCCCGCGGCTCCCTCCCGCTGTCCCCGCCGTGGGGACACGCGGGGAGGTGGCAGCGCTCACAGGACATCGTTCGCTTCTGTTCCTGCCAGCCCGGCTTTTCCTGGGAGCAGCGGGGAGCCCGGAGAGGGACGGGCTGGGGACAGGGACCGGCAGCGCCTTGGGGACAGCCGGGCACGGAGAGCAGCGCTTTGGGGACAGCCGGGCACGGAGAGCAGCGCCCTGGGGACAGGGACCGGCAGCGCCCTGGGGACATCTGGGCACTGAGACCAGCGCCTTGGGGACAGCCGGGCACCGAGAGCAGCGCTGGGGTTGGGACAATTCCCCCGAAGCTCCGGATTTTGGGGGTCAGACTGGCTCCACAAAGGGGGATTTGGCTCCCAGCAGGAATTTCCCAGCCCCCCACGCCTGGATGAAGCAGCATTGAAAGGGGCTCGCTCTGGGACGCTCCCCGCAGTTGGACCCGCCCATCAGCACCGCCTCGACCCCCAAATTTGGGGCCACGGGGGGACACACAGGACCCCGAGATCCCCCTGCTCCCCCCCTCCCTCCCACATTTTGGGGGCCTCGCTCCGACCTGGGAACAGCGACGCTGGGAACAGCCCCTGCCCGGCTGCTGGGACGGACCTGATGAATGTTTTTGGGTTGCTTTGGGATTTTTCTTTTCTTTATTTTCGATCATTTCTTTGGGGTTTTATTTAATTTAAAGTGCCTGAGTAGACTCTGGCTGAGCCGGGCCCCCCCCCAAGGCTGACACCGTGCCTTCAGCACCGCTGGGACCCCCCCAGGGCCCCCCAAAACCTCGCCCAGGGCTGGGGGCTCCTCCCCTGGTCCCTCCATCCACGGGGGGCTCGGTGCCAAACCCACCCGTCAGCTCCAGCAGCACAGGGACCTCGGCACGGGGGGAGGGTTTGCTGGGGCTGGGCAGGGGTTGCTCTGCAGAAGGAAGATCGGCTGGGAAGGAAAAGCCTTGGAAGAAACTGGAAGGGGGGAAAAAAAGGAGTTTGCTGAAGTGTCCCAGCTCCCTGCGACCTCCTCGGCCTCCTCGGTGTGGCTCCTCCAGGATCCCTGAATCCCACCCTGCACCCCTGGAGCTGGGGGTCTCCGAGGGGTTTCACCTCCCAGGTGTTTCTCCTCCAGTGCCAGGGGAAGTTTTCGCACCCTGGAATGGTTTTTTGGCCCTTCCCAAGGGGGAGCCGTGGAAGTGCCACCCCCAGAGCCGGGATGGGCTGAGCCCCCACAGCCCCCCTGTCACCTCCAGCCGAGCTGTGAACTCTACAGGCAATAATTTTCCACCCTCTCCCCCTCTTTTTTCCCAGGAAAATTGTGTTTATTTTCAGGCAGCGATCCCCCTCATCCCCCAGAACATATCCCCATCCCCAGGCCCCGGGGCCAGCAGCATCTTTGGGGTTCATTTTCCTCTCCAGGAGCAAGGGTGCTCTGCTGACCTGGGACGGGATGGGATGGACAGGCAGACACTGCCCTGCTCCCAACCCTTCCCAAACCCAGCAGGAGGCAGCAGGAGGAGCTCACTGGCGTTGAAGCTCCTGGGAAGAGCCTCCCCCCGCCCCCGGGCTCCACAGGAGCTGGGCACGGCGCTCCGGGACCTTGGGTGTTTCTGTTCCGTTGGCTTGGTTTTCTATGAGCCCGTCTTTGTAACGTGAACCGAGGATTTCTTTTCTATTCTGTAATTATAAAAGTCAAAGGAAAGTTTCAGCTGTTCTGCTTCAGGTGCTGTTCTGCTGTTCTGCTTCAGGGCACTTCCCTTCCCTGGGCAGCTCAGGTGATTAAAGGTGGGGGTGGTTTTTTAATTTTTTAAAAATTTTTTGCCCCTTTTCCCTTCCTTAACGCTGCCACCGCCCTCCTCAGGGCTCTGAGTCCCTCAGATTTCCCCATTTTATATCACGGAATGGTTTGGATTGGGATGAGACCTTAAATCCCACCCAGTGCCACCCCCAGGGACACCTCCCCCTGTCCCAGGTGCTCCCAGCCCCAGTGTCCAGCCTGGCCTTGGGCACTGCCAGGGATCCAGGGGCAGCCACAGCTGCTCTGGCAATTCCAGCCCAGCCCCTGCCCACCCTGCCAGGGAACAATTCCTGCCCAATCTCCCAGCCAGCCCTGCCCTCTGGCACTGGGAAGCCATTCCCTGGCTCCTGTCCCTGCAGCCCTTGTCCCCAGTCCCTCTGCAGCTCTCCTGGAGCCCCTTTGGGCCCTGCCAAGGGCTCGGAGCTCTCCCTGGAGCTTCTCCTCTCCAGCTGAGCACCCCCAGCTCTCCCAGCCTGGCTCCAGAGGGGCTCCAGCCCTGGGGCAGCTCCGGGGGCTCCTCTGGGCTCTCTCCAGCAGCTCCAGGTGCTGGATTTTGGAGGCTCCAGGGCTGGGGCAGCTCTGCAGGGGGTTCATTCCCCGCTGATCACAGCGCTCCAGCATCCCAGGGACCCGCGGCCGCAGCGCCCGTCCCAGCCGGGAGGAGCGGCCTCCCTCCCCGCCCCCGGCTCGGATCTGCCCCTCCCGAACCGCGGCCCAGCCCGGCCCAGCCCGGCCCATCCAGGCTCCGCCGCCCGTCCGGGCACGCCGGGGAATCCTCGCAGCTCCGGCCCGGCCGTGCCTGCTCCGCCTCCTGTGCCCCGGTGTGGGCGGGAGAGCATCAAACTGGAGCCTGGGATCGGCTCCTTCGGGTGGTTTGCCACTAAAACCCTGACTTTGGGGAGACGGCTTCGAGTTTATAACCGCAGGTTTGGTTTTAGAGCCAGAATCGTCTTTTGACAGCGGCAGGGGGAATTGTTCCAAACAAACAGGGGGAGAGTGTCACCTGTGCCGCGTGATGTCCCCACCCCGCTCCCACCCGAGTCCGGAGCCGGGACACGGCTGCAGCATCCCAAAAAAACATCGGGGCACCGCGAATTTAAAATTCAGTGGGCGTGGGCGTTGTATTGATACCCACAGACGTGGGGGAGGCTGGGGGAGCTCGCCCTGAACCCCTCACACCCCGGGCCTGCTACCGTTCTCACAGCCCCTGTCCCCACAGCCCCTGTCCCCTGTCACAGCCCCTGTCCCCCCCTCCACAGCCCCTGTCCCCTGTCACAGCCCCTGTCCCCTGTCACAGCCCCGTCCCCTGTCACAGCCCCTGTCCCCTCCATAAAGCCCCTGTCCCCTGTCCCAGCCCCTGTCCCCTCCATAAAGCCCCTGTCCCCTCCCCACAGCCCCTGTCCCCTCCCCACACCCCCTGTCCCCTGTCCCAGCCCCTGTCCCCTCCCCACACCCCCTGTCCCCTGTCACAGCCCCTGTCCCCTCCCCACACCCCCTGTCCCCTGTCCCAGCCCCTGTCCCCTGTCACAGCCCCTGTCCCCTGTCCCAGCCCCTGTCCCCTCCCCGCGGGGCTGCTCTGTAATTACCGAGTCCGAGCAGCGCCCGGGCTCTGGGGAAGAGCCCCCAGCGCGGCCGCACACAGGAAGGGCAGGAAGAAAAGCGAGCTGATTTTCTGCCATCCCGAGGCCGGCAAAGAAACGGCGGAGGAGCAACAAAGGATTGATTTTCCCTCCCGCAGCCGCCGGACCCCGGCGAGTCACAGATGTTCAGGAGTGAAAAAAGCCGCTTTCACATCCTCCAACAAAGGCATAGAGACGCTTTTCAGGGGCTGGGAGATGTGCGAGCCAGCTGGGCGCTCCAAGGTGTGCGAGATGCAGGGAAACGGGAGCAGAGCGGGGCAGGGTCTGCGGGGATGCAGCGGGGGAAGGAGCAGCGAGGAGCTCGTGGTGTTAAATCCATCCAGGGACACGCTCGGGGTTTGGATCTTCCCACTTTGGCGCCTGAGCAAGGAGGGATGGTTCTCCAGGGGTCCCAGCCACGTGGGGATGTGACAGCCCCAAGGACACCCTCCTAAAACTGTCACAGCACGGCACGAATGAACGACACTCACACGCTGAGGTGTCCAAGGCAGAAAGGGGCAGTTTATTTACAGAGCTCGACATTTATAGAATTCCAACAGTGACCATGGATTGGAGGATGAAAATTGTCCTCTCCAACCACACTGGTCAACCCAACAGCCCATCAATTCTCTGCTCCTCCAGAAAGGAATGCAAAACAATCATTGTTTACATGAAAAGTGTGTGAGAAACTCCATTACAAAAGGTAAACACAGAAGGCTGAAATGAACTTTAGAAAAACAGGGCTGTCACAATTTGACACCAAAGAACGACACTCACACACTGAGATGCCCAAGGCAAAAAGGGGCAGTTCATTCACAGACCTCGACATTTATAGAATTCCAGCAGTGACCATGGATTGGAGGATGAAAATTGTCCTCTCCAGCCACACTGGGCAACCCAACAGCCCATCAGTTCTCTCCTCCTTATGAGAAGAATGCAAACACGAAAGAACAGTTACAACAACAATCGGTTGTTTATGCGAAAATCAATGAGAAACTCCATTGCAAAAAGTAAATCAGCAGAAGGCTGAAGGAACTTTAGGAGAACAGAGAAGAACAGGGCACCATAAAACCTCATCACCCACGGTGTGGGTGGGACAGCCCCAAAATGCCCAGCCCTTCACCCCTGGAGAAATGCTCTTCCCAGTGCTCCCACCACCTCTGGCCCCAGCTGGAAGGTGACACGTGGGTGGGTGTTCACCCAGATGGGCCCTGGGTGGATGTGACACCTGCCTTGGTGACACCTCTGGGGAATTCTCTGCTGGCCACGACTCAGCCACAGGCACAGGGACAAATTTTCACTCTGTATATCTCTGTCTCTCTACATCTCTATCAAAAATATTTTATATAGATTAAGAAATAAATATAAATATAAATATAAATATAAATATAAATATAAATATAAATATAAATATATACAAATATAAATACCTAAATATAAATATATAAATACAGATACAAATATACAAATATACAAATATACAAATATACAAATACATATATAAATATATAAACATAAAATAACCATAACCATAACTAAATATAAATATAAATATAAATATAAATATAAATATAAATATAAATATAAATATAAATATAAATATAAATATAAATATAAATATAAATATGTGTCCTGCTGTCCCCATCACTCCCCAGGATGCCCTTGTTGGAGCACAGCACTGTCCTGCTCTGGTCCTGCTGCAGATGCAGCTCCAAATCAGCCAGGTTTAGCCCCAGAGCCTCAGGAAGTGGTGGGTTTTAATTTTTTTTAATTAAAAAAAAAAATTTTTTAAATTTAAAATTTTAAAAGCAGCCCCTCCTCAGGAAGGGACTGAGGAGGGGATGGAGGCAGCCTGGGAGCTGGAGCTGGGGCGTGGTGTGGGCAGGGAGGGTGGGGTTTGGCAGGGATTTGGTGCCCAGAACACGCCAGTCCCAGTGCCACAGTGGGCAGGGGACACTGCCAGTCCCAGTGTCACAGTGCAGGGGACAGTGCCAGTCCCGGTGTCACAGGGCAGGGGACACTGCTGGTCCCAGTGTCACAGTGCAGGGGACACTGCTGGTCCCAGTGTCACAGTGCAGGGCAGGGGACACTGCCAGTCCCGGTGTCACAGCAGGCAGGGGACACTGCCAGTCTCAGTGTCACACTGCAGGGGACACTGCTGGTCACAGTGCCACAGTGCAGGGCAGGGGACACTGCTGGTGTCAGTGTCACAGGGCAGGGGACACTGCCAGTCCCAGTGCCACAGTGCAGGGCAGGGGACACTGCCAGTCCCAGTGTCACAGGGCAGGGGACAGTGCCAGTCCCGGTGTCACAGTGCAGGGCAGGGGACACTGCCAGTCCCAGTGTCACACTGCAGGGGACACTGCCAGTCCCAGTGTCACAGTGCAGGGCAGGGGACACTGCCAGTCCCAGTGTCACACTGCAGGGGACACTGCCAGTCCCAGTGTCACAGTGCAGGGCAGGGGACACTGCTGGTCCCAGTGTCACAGTGCAGGGGACAGTGCCAGTCCCGGTGTCACAGGACAGGGCAGGGGACACTGCCAGTCCCAGTGTCACAGTGCAGGGGACACTGCCAGTCCCAGTGTCACAGTGCAGGGCAGGGGACACTGCTGGTCCCAGTGTCACACTGCAGGGGACACTGCCAGTCCCAGTGTCACACTGCAGGGGACATTGCCAGTCCCAGTGTCACAGTGCAGGGCAGGGGACAGTGCCAGTCCCAGTGTCACAGCGCAGGGGACAGTGCCAGTCCCGGTGTCACAGGACAGGGGACACTGCCAGTCCCGGTGCCACAGTGCAGGGCAGGGGACACTGCCAGTCCCAGTGCCACAGTGCAGGACAGGGGACACTGCCAGTCCCAGTGTCACAATGGGCAGGGGACACTGCCAGTCACAGTGCCACAGTGGGCAGGGCAGAGGACACTGGCAGTGGCAGGGGAAGGTGGGAGCCAGCCTGGAGGGGCAGGAGAAGCCCCAGGTTGCTCCTGCTCCATCCCCTGCCCACAGGGATGGGTTCCTGTGCTGCTCCCAGCTCTGGGAGGTTTGCTTGCACCTCTGGGCTCTCCGGGTTCCCCAAACTCGCCCTGCACACCCTGCAGACCCTGCAGACCCTGCAGACCCTGCAGACCCTGCAGACCCCCGGGGCTCTGCCCTGGCCCTGCTGCACAGAGCAGGGGGCGTTTGCAGCTGAGGGGATGAGGAGGCAGCACCTCCCAGGCAGGGAGAGGGACGGGAAAGGCCTCGGGACTGGCAGGAGGATTCCCAGCCCTTTGCCACCGTGAGCACAAGGCCTGGGTGTGATCTGGGGTAAATCCCTGTGGTTACAGCCCGGGTGTGTGCAAGGACAGAGAAAAACGGGCAAATTCCCCCTGGGACTGGCTGAACAAACCCTCCCAGCCAGGCTCTGGGCTCCCTGGGCTCCGCTGTCCCCCCCGTGTGAGCAAAGCCTGGCTCCTGCTGTAAAAATAAACCCACAGACGGTGCCACCACCACCCCAAAGCGTCACCTGGGGCCACCTCCCGGGTGCTGCTGCCTGCCCTCCTCCCTCTCCAGCCCCACGGGAGGGGCAGGGCAGCTCCCGAGGGTGGATCAGCCCCGCCGAGCACGGATTTGCTGCCTCAAGGACACCGAGGCGATTTGGCTGCTGGGCCAGGTGTGCCCGAGCCTCCCATCCGTGCGGGGAGCTCACACCGGGAGCGGCTGGGAGCTCGCAGGGACCTCGCAGGGTGCTGGGGAGGATGAGGGAGCTGAGGGATGCTCGGATGGGATAAATCATCCCTGGCCCCAGGGAGTTCCAGCTCTCCCTCCTCTCTGCCGGGAGATTTTTTTCTGGCAAAGCCATCGAGCCCCAGCTGCTCCCCAGGCAGCTCCTTCGGGCTCCCCTGGGAGCTCCATGGGGACGGGCCAGGAGTGCCAGGAGGTGTCCGGGCTTTGCCCCCGGGCTGGGCTGCAGGAGGGAGGAGCAGCCGGGGGCGAGGAGAGGTGGAATAAAGCGGCCCCAGGCAGTGCCCCGTGCCCAAAATCGAGCTGTGCTGGGCAGCAGCAGAGAAGGGAGGGAGGAGGCACCAAGGAGCCCTGGGGAGCACAGGAGGTGCTGGGGAGGGGTCCGGGGGGACCCTGGTGGCAGCGGGGGTTGGATTTGGGAGCAGAGAGGCTCAACCTTCACCCTGCACTGCTCAGCAAACCCTCCCGGGTTTCAGCAGAGTTGCTCAGAGAGAGGAAAAGCAGAAACACATCAAGCTTCAAACTTCTGCCCTTTGAGCTCCTTCCAGCTTGGTCAGGAGAGGACACGGGGGTCCCCATGTGTCCCCCTGCCCTGGGACAGAGCCAGCCCTGCCTGGGCCGGGGGTGTCACCCCAAACCCCTCATTTGTGAACCTGTAATTAAGGGCTGGACAGCCTGAGGGGGCCGAATCAAGGTTGCACAGGCAAAGGTAACGCTGCTAATTCCTGAATTTGAGCCCAGGAGCGGGCAGCTGGCAGGGTGGTGGCCTCAGAAATGTGACAGTTTTGGGGCCGTTGTTTCCTCTGAGCTGGGAGCACAACAGGAAACAGGCTGGAAGGTGCAGGGAGCAGATAGCTGTGCCCTGGGGAGGGCCCCGGGGCCAGCCCCGCAGCAGCAGCTCCCTGTCACCCTCTCCAGTGTGACAAGGACCAGAGCAATTTGGAGAAATTAAACACCAGTAAATAAGCCCTGGGGAGCTGGAAGCAAAGAGTGGGGTTGGGGACAAAAAAACCACTTCTTGCTGCCAGACCAATATTGTAAAATTAGAGAGTCACAGAACACCCTGAGCTGAGGGGACCCCCAGGGACCATCCAGTCCAACCCCAGACCCCCCAACAATCCCAGCCTGGGCATCCCTGGGAGCAGCATCCAAAGGCCCCTGGAGCTCTGGCAGCTTTAGGGATGTGCCCATTCCCTGGGGAGCCTGGGCAGTGCCAGCACCCTTGTGAGTCCCCGCTCTCCCCTTGCTCCTGTGTGAGCTTTGCTGCTCTGTCACTCTGCTCCAGCAAGGGTAAATATTTTCCAGTATACAGAGATATTCCAATAAACAGCTCTGTCTGCAAGGGAAGGATGCTCTGGTCTCAACGTCGTGCTCCAGCCCAGCTTGGCTCTGGAGATGTTGATAAAAAAGAGGAAGAGTGACTTTTTGCAAAGAGAGAGAGAGAGTGGAAGAACAAAAGGGAATGGTTTTAAACTGAGAGAGATTCAGATTGGATATCGGGAGGAAATTCTTCCCCGGGAGGATGGGGAGGCCCTGGCATGTCAGAGCAGCTGTGGCTGCCCCTGGATCCCTGGCAGTGCCCAAGGCCAGGCTGGACACTGGGGCTGGGAGCACCTGGGACAGGGGGAGGGGTCCCTGCCAGGGCAGGGGTGGCACTGGGTGGGCTTTGAGGTCCCTCCCAACCCAAACCATTCCAGGATTCCAGGATCCTGTCAGAGCAGCAGGAGGAAGTCAGAGCCCTCCTCTCCCGTTTTCCAGCCCGAGGAAGGGCTGATGCAACGCAAATGAGAAGCAGGGAGGGGGCAGAGGGAAATCACTCCCCAGAAAGGCAATCAGGCCGTGGGGCTGTGAGGAGAAGTCATGCGGACAGGAGGGCAGGAGGCTTCCAAAGGGCTGAGTCACGTAATTGCTGTTGAGAAAATCCAGCCTCCACGTCTTTAATGATAACAAACGAGCTGGAAATCTTCATCAGCCTCCTGCTTCCTAGAGTTAATGGTAGAACTGGGGAGAAGGAATGGGGTGGGTGGGGGATGATCCCCAAAGAGGGGATCACCAATCCCTCCGAGGGGCAGCCTTTGGGGACAAGGTGGCAGCAGTGGGTGGGAAATGTCCCCAGGCAGCGTTTGCCTCCCTCACCCGTGGGGCACCAGCAGCAGAGGGGCCCCTGTGCCCCACCCACCCCTCCTGGGGCCCACAGAGCAGGGCTGGAAGGATCCAGCTGGGATTTTGGGGTGACCTAGGGAGACCACACTCAGGGACAGCCCTGGCTGTGGCAGCCTGGGGTGTTTGGAGGGACAGGTGCTGCAGGTGAGATGCCCTGAGCAGGGACAAGGCTCCACCAGGCCCTGCAAGCGTGGCCATGGATCCTGCAGCTCCTTCCCAGCTGGACCTCAACCAGCAGTGTCACCCAGCAGGGACACTGGGGATGATGTGTCACCACCTGAGCTCTCCTGCCTGGAGCTGCTTCCTGAAGCCACAGGAATTTTCAGAGAACCCACCAGCTCCCAGGTCTGTGCTCCACCCAGCTGCTGTCCCCACGGCCCAACCCTCACCTGCTCACCTGTCTGCAGGGGAGCAGCTCTGGCTGCTCACCTTTTAACCCTTCAGCGTCTCCCCCTGCTCCCGTTTTCTCTCCCTGCTCACCTTTTAACCCTTCAGTGTCTCTCCCTGCTCACCTTTTAACCCTTCAGAGTCTCCCCCTGCTCCCGTTTTCTCTCCCTGCTCACCTTTTAACCCTTCAGCGTCTCCCCCTGCTCCCGTTGTCTCTCCCCATGCTCCCTGCGGGGTTTGGCAGCCAGTTCAAAGGGCTGCTGGAAAGGTGGGAATGTGAGCAGAGCTGTGACACGTCTGGGCAGTGAGGACCGGGGGGGAAAACCCAGGTGGTTTTTAAACCAAACACGAATTTCCTTTTTCCTGGTTTCGAGCTCTGCCGGGTGTTTGTGTGGCTGCCGTTCCTGCAGGTTTCTCAATTCCATTCTCATTTTCAGTGTGGGAGGGTTGGCAGAGGGGCACTCAGGGATCCCTTCCAGTGACTTGACCCCCTGTGCCTGCCAAAACCAAAAACCATTTGTCTACCAAACGTTCTCCCAACCAAAACCTTCCTTGCTACCCGGGCCTGGGGAAAACCCTTCTGACCCCAAAGAGCGAAAAAAAGTCCCGTGTGTCCCTGATCCTGGATTTAAGTTATTTTGGATCCCATCAGTCCCTCCTGGGTTTATCTCCACTCCTCCAGGGCATCTCTCACTGCCAGCCTCTCCTGCAGGGTGTCTTCTCCTGCAGTGGCTCCGTGAGCTGTGGCAAACTGGAGGAGGGGCAGCAGAGGACATCACTGGGATCATGAAACCATGGAACGGTTCCTCAGATCACCTAAAGATCATCTAAATCCAGCCCCCTGCCCTGGCAGGGACATCTTCCACTGTCCCAGGCTGCTCCAAGTTCCATCCAGCCTGGCCTTGGGCACTGCCAGGGATCCAGGGGCAGCCACAGCTGCTCTGGGCACCCTGTGCCACCCTGCCCACCCTCCCAGGGAACAATTCCTGCCCAATCTCCCAGCCAGTCCTGCCCTCTGGCACTGGGAAAGCCATTCCCTGGCTCCTGTCCCTCCAAGCCCTCACTAACAATCTCTCTCCACTTTTCTTGTAGCTCCTTCAGGCACTGGAAGGTCACAATTTGATCACCCCAAAGCTTCTCCTCCAGGCTGAGCAACCCCAGCTCTCCCATCCTTTCCACCCAGCAGAGCTGCTCCATCCCTCTGTCCATCCTGGTGCCTCCTCTGGACTCTGCCCAGCAGCTCCATGCCCATTCCCCTGGGAAGCAGAGGCGGGCATTGGCACAGCTCTGTCCTAACCACGGGATGTGGCCTGGCTTTGCCAGCAGCTGCCCTGAACACAGAGAGGGAACAGTGGGATCTGAGCACCCTCAGGACATCCCCCAGAGCAGCTCTGTCCTTGCACCAGGGACTGGTGGTTCCACACATGGCTCAGCACAGCCCCAAGCCCAGCTGGGGGTGGGAGCTGCTTAAAAACTTTAATTTGGGGGGGGTTGTATTTCCACAAGCAAAAGCAGCTCTGCGGCCAACACGAACCTCTCGGACCCCGCTGCTGCCGGGTGGGTCTGCAGCCAGAACTCCCTGCAGCTTCCCAGAACCACAACGCTTCAGCAGCCGCTTTTAGACACTTGGCTGGGACTCCTGAAAAAACAAACATCTGCTCTGGGTGTCTCATCACGAGCGTGGAAAGAAACCCGTGGGTGAAAGGTGTCAGTGGAAAGCAGGGGTGTATCTGAGGGCTCAGAGCTGCTGCAGAGCCCAGGGACATCCCCTGGCCCCTGCTGATGACAGGCCCAGCTCAGGAAGTGTTTCCATGGAGGTGACACTGGGAAGGTCCCTGATTTCGGGTGTCTGGAGCAGTGGATGTGCTCAGGAGCAGCACTGGAGCTGCCCAGCTCAGCGCTGCTCACTGGTTTGAGTCTCAAGGCGCTGGGGTTTGACGAAACGCTGCCCCAGTGATGCAAATCAGTGATGCACTTGGCTCTGCAAGGAGCTTTTGGTCAAGCCAGCACACTCCGAAAATATTCTGCATAAAGACCTCAGCAGTTTTTGGCTTGGTTTGGGAAAAATTGAGTCAGTCAGCAGATTTTTTTTATTATTATTATTTTTTTTTTCTGGTGGCCAAGGAAATGTTGGTGCCCTACACAGAGGGAGATCCTCTTCCCTTCAAATTAGCTTTTAATTGCAGGCATCAAATAGTCACTGAAATAAAAGGGCCTGGGGACAGCCAGGCCTCCCTGGGGCAGCACTGAAGGCACTTTTAGGAGCCCTCCCAATCTGTTTTTTTTCCCAGGTGAGCCCCTGTCCCGTGCAGGTGTCTCCCTCGTGGAGCTGTGGGAAGCTCTGCTCCCAGGAGGATGAATCACGGCAGCAGAGCTGGATTTGTTTGCTCTTAGACTCCTTCAAAGAGAAGATTCCGTGGTGCTGGGCACTGTGCCACCAGGAACAGCGTCTGGGCAGAGCAGGGAGGGAGGGTCTGCGTTTGGGCATTTGGTCAGGATGTGGAATTTTGATGCTCAGTGAAGAGCACTGTGGATTGAAGCCCCTTCTGTGGGGAACAGAGGGAGAAAGGCCCTTCTGGGGAGTCATTTGGAGGTGGGAGGACATCAGTCACCTCCTGGAGGTCCCTTTTCCCCTCTGCAGATGAAGATGTATCCCAGGATAACTTCTGCCAGGGCTGCTATAGGGTCAGCCAGGGCCAGGCAGCTGGGGCAGCTCCTGGTGGCCAATGGTGCTGAGAAGATCAGATGGACATTTCCACCCCCAGAAGGTTTTTCCTGTGGAGGTGGAAGTTATTTCACTGCCTGTTCCTCTCACTCTGGCTCTGAAGTTTTTGGAGCAGCATGTTCTCCCAGTGGGAGACTTTTCCATGGATGGCAACAAGCTGGGAGCTTGGGCGAGGTCTGAGGCAGAAGAGAGGATGGCAGCGGTGGGAGGCAGGAGAGGCTGTGGGAGGGATGGAAGTGCTGCAGATGAGACCCAAACTCCCCCTCAGCCTCACAACGGTGTGTCCCCACACGCCACTTCTCCCTAAATCCAGCAAAATTCACCGGCAAACGAGGGTTTGAACCACTCACTCTTCATCCCCAGCAGGACTGCTTCCCTCCCCCTCTCATTACACCAGCATGACTGTAATTATCCCAGGTGTAATTAACAGAAAGCACCTTTCCAGTGCCAGCGAGCAGCCTGGGTGTGTGCTGAGCCCACCTGGCAGAGCTCTTATCTCTGCCTCACAGCAGTGGGGCAGCACTGCTGGGGGACCTCTGGGCCAGCAGGACAGCTCAGGGGCAGCCAGGCGGGGTGCTGAGGGTGGCAGCTCGCAGGTGCAGCACCCCAAAAGTGGCCAGAAGAAACACAGGGACACCCCAGCCCGCTGTCCCCAGTGAGGACATGGTGTGGGAGAGAACTCCTGACCTGTCAGGCTGTGCTGCCCAAACCTTTGTCACCCAGGAGCCATCGCTGGTGCCTGGTATCAGCCCAGGGTGCCCGGGAGATGGGTGGAACCAGAGCAGAAGGGTGTGCAGACAGATTTACTTGGCCCAGTGCCCAGATGACACAGCTCCACCGTTCACACTCCCACCACAGCGAGAGGCTGGCCCTGCCCACGCTGTTGGCATTTTGGGGACACTGCATGGGCCCCCACAGAATTATGGAATTATTTAGGTTGGAAAAGACCCCTAAGATCATCCAGTCCAACCATTAACCCAGCACTGCCGTGTTCACCACTAAACCACATCCTCAAATGCCACATTCACACACCTTTTGAACACTTTCAGCTGTCGTGGCTTCACCATGTGCCAATGCCTGATATCCAAATTTTGCCTGATATCCAACTCAAACCCCCCTTGGCATAACCTGAGTCCATTTCCTCTCACGTTGTTCCCTGGGAGCAGAGCCCGACCCCCCCGGCTGTCCCCTCCTGGCAGGAGCTGTGCAGAGCCACAAGGGCCCCCTGAGCCTCCTTTGCTCCAGGCTCAGCCCCTTCCCCAGCTCCCTCAGCCTCTCCTGGGGCTCCAGACCCTTCCCAGCTCCGTTCCCTGCCCTGGACTCGCTCCAGCCCCTCCAGGTCCTGTTCCCACAATCGGTGCCCAGGATCTGAGCAGCCTCAGCAGGGCCAGCTCAGGGTTGAGCACATTTTCACATTTTTCATCAGGAAAAGTTCTTTACCAACTGACCTCATGTTTGCTGCTGAGGCAGATCTGCTGCTGGTGTTGATGAACAAGATGGAGCCTGTGCTTTGGGACAGGGGGAGATTCCATAAAATCCCTGATTGGATTTGGGGCCTGCATTGCAATTACCTGATCAATCACCCCGGCTGTCCCCTCCTGGCAGGAGCTGTGCAGAGCCACAGGGGCCCCCTGAGCCTCCTTTGCTCCAGGCTCAGCCCCTTCCCCAGCTCCCTCAGCTGCTCCTCACAGGACTCCCCCTCCAGCCCCTTCTCCTCTCCAGGGAATTCAAGACACAGGAGCCACAGGAATGACCCAGAAGAGCTGTGTCCACCTCTCAGCCATTCATGGGTCCATGCCCAATGTGCCAGCAGAGCTGAGCCCAGCAGAGCTGAGTTTATCCCAGCAGAGCTGAGTTTATCCCAGCAGGGTTGGCCAGGTCACACAAGCCAGGCTGCTGCTGGCCAAAGCCACCTCTGGGTGTCTGTACAAGGCTGGGCCCCAACCCCACCCCCAGCAGGGAAAACCTTTGCTGTTTATCTTGACCCTGTCACACCCGGCCTGGGGCACTCAGCCCCAAACCCTTCAAGCCGTGTTTCCCCCGTTTTTGGGGGGCAGGGTGAGGTCCCGCTGCCCCACAAGGGAGTGCACGCTGGAAGAGGCAGTGAGGTGCTGGAAACACCCATCAACCACCCCGGCAGCCCATCCAGCAGAAAATGGATGCGAGGCACGGCTGGATCCGGCTTTGCACGTGTTTTAATGACTGAGAACCCGGGCTTGAAGTGACTTCTTGTACCCTCATAACCCACAAAAGCTGCGTGGACCCGTCCGTGCCGCAGCCCCTGTGCCCCACGGCCGGCGGGAGCCCTCGGAAACAGCTGCCGGCTCTCCCTCCGTGCAAGCCGGGGCACGTCCCGAGCCCTCCCAGCGCCGGCGCTTCCCTCCTGCCTGCCTCGCCAAGACGGAGACAAAACATTCCCTGGGCGCATCCAGCGCTCATCCTCCCGCCGAGGGCGGGGGGAGCGCAGCCCGGCGGGGCAGGAGGGGCTCCCCGGGGCTGCCCCTTTAACATGGAGGGGCCGGGGCAGAACTACCGCTCCCAGCGTCCAGCGCCGCCCGCCCGGCCCGGGCTCCGCGCCCAGCGCCGCACGCCGCGGGCCGTGCTTCCCCCGCAGCCCCGGCCCTGTGGGCAGGGGAGATGGGAAAGGGGCGGCACGAAGGCAGTGCCACCCCGAAATTGTGTTTGGCTGTTGGCGGAAGGTGAGGAGGTGTCGCTCTGCAGCCGCCGCTCGGTGCCCCCGCTGCGGTTCTGGGGCAGGAGGGGCATCCCCGCTGTTGGGGGGACCAGGCTGGGGGTGCCGGGCCTGAGGGGGCTCAGGGCGTCCCGGCTTGGAGGGGCTCGGTGTGCACAAGCTGGGAGTGCCAGGGATGGGGGGCTCAGGATGCCCAGGCTGTGGGGGGCTCGGACGGGCAGCAATCGGGGTATCCAGGCTTGGGGGGCTGAGGGTGCCCAGGCTGGGAGGCTTGGGGTGTCCGGGGTGCCCAGCCTGGGGGGCTCAGGACGTCCCGGCTTGGAGGGGCTCGGTGTGCACAGGCTGGGAGTGCCAAGGCTGGGGGGATTCGGGGTGCTCAGGCTGGGGGGGCTCGGGCTGGGGGACTGTGGGGTGTCAGGCAGCGGGGTGCAGAGCGTTCAGGCTGCCCGGACTAGGAGGGAAATCAGGGTGCCCAGGCTGGGGGGGCTCAGCCCAGCGAGCGCTGGTGGCTGAACGCGGGGCTGTGCCCGCACCCCCGGCCGGGGCAGGGGCCACGCTGCGAGGGCGCTGCGGGCTGACCCCAGCCTGGGCAGTGTGGCAGGGTCGGGGCACAGCCCGGGCATGTCCCGGTTCGGTCCGGTGTACCCCGGTCCATCCCCATGCCGGTCCATCCCATGCCGGTCCATCCCGTCCCGTCCCGTCCCTTCCCTGTCCATCCCGTTCCATTCCATCCCGTTCCGTTCCATCCCACCCCGGTCCATCCCGATCCTATCCCATCCCGTTCCATCCCGTTCCGTTCCATCCCACCCCGGTCCGTCCCGTCCCTTCCCTGTCCATCCCGGTCCAGCCCATTCCGTCCCATCCCATCCCGGTCCCATCCCGGTCCGTTCCATCCCGGTCCGTTCCGTTCCGTCCCACCCCGGTCCATCCCGATCCTATCCCATCCCGTTCCATCCCGTTCCGTTCCATCCCACCCCGGTCCGTCCCGTCCCTTCCCTGTCCATCCCGGTCCAGCCCATTCCGTCCCATCCCATCCCGGTCCCATCCCGGTCCGTTCCATCCCGGTCCGTTCCGTTCCGTCCCACCCCGGTCCATCCCGCCCCGTCCCGGCGGCGCTGGAGCGGCCTCGCCTTCCCGTGGTGCAGCGCGGCCGCGGCCCCGCCGCGCCGCCATGTTGTCGGAGTGAGAGGCCGGGGAGAGGCAGCGGCGAGCGGCCGGGGGGGGCCCGGCATCCGTCTGCATCCGAGCGCTCCGCCCGTGAGTACCGGCCCGGGGCCGGCCCCGCCGCGCCGCGGACCCCCGCGGACCCGCCCGTGGGCACATATTGGCGGGGGGCGCGGGAGGAGAGGCCCCAGGCCGCCCCGAAGGCGAGCGGCGGCGGGGGCGCTGCTCCGGCGCTCCCGCCCGGCTCCGTGTCGGGGCCGCGGCCTGGGCCCATTGTTAGCGGGGAGGGGGCGCGGGGGGACCCCCGGGCCCCGAGCGCGGCCCTGCGGGCGCTCCGGTAACGGGGACGGGGGTTATTGTTGGGGGGGCGCGGGCCCATCCCAGCCCTCACCCGCCTTCCCCCGGGCCCGGCCCGCCGGGGGCTCCCCCTTGGTCTGGGGGGCTCCCCCTTCTCCTGGGGAGGGTCTCCCCCTCCTCCTGGGCGGGTTTCGTTCCGGGGGGGCTCCCCCTTCTCCCGGGGATTCAGTCGCGGGGGGCTCTGTCGCCCCGACCGAGGCCCCGCTTTGTTGCCCCTGGGGCTCCGAGGGGGTGGTTGGGTTCCTTCCCCCCCGGTTTTGGGGGCGGTTCGGCGGCTCTGGGGGTCCCTGGAAGAGGAGAGGGTCGGGGCTGGCAGCGGGAGGGACGGAGAATGCAGACAATCCTTTCAGATGTGCTGGGTGACCCTGGGGGTTTTGTGTTTGTGTGGGGTTTTTTTTTTTCCCCTTGTTTTTATCTCGTGCTCACATAACAACAGCCGAGGCCCCTCTGAGCTGCAAACTTGGAATTTTAAGAGTCTCTCGCCCCAACCTGAGAAATGCTCTGATTTTTTTTTTTGTTGTTGTTGTTGTTGTTTGCTTTGGTCAATGTTTAATAACTTTGTTCGGAGCAGAGATTTTATTAGACAGATCATGAGTAAGGAATTTCCTTTATTTAAGAGGGATGGAGGTGGGGTAAGGGGGACGGTGGGTCCTCTTGTGTTTTAATGCTGATTTTGGGAAAGGAATTCGGTGCTGCGTCTCCCCAGGTTTTCAGGAAAACACAGGGATAGCGTTAAAAGTTCTGCTAGGCCACACCGCTCTCAAACAATGGCTCTGCTTTCATTTCCAGTGCAACTTTCCAAAAAAAAAAACCCACCCAACCCCAACTCCTCTGCTTTGGGGCTGAACTTTTTTTGAAACGGGCGTTTTACATCGTTAATTTTTGTAATAATCTGTGATTTCGGGGGGAGTGCAGAATCAGAGCCGCGAGGATCTGGGCTCTGTGTGGATTAAAGCTCCTTTATTATTCTGTGTTGTCACCACCGGTGCTTCAAACTCGCAGGGGAGATCCCTCCCAAGTTTTTTGTTGGTCCCAAATTCTGAGGTATTCTACCTGCAGCGACAACACGGAGCACTTCATCCCCACGCCGTGTTTTCATCCAGGGGGAAGCAGAAGCGCTGTAGCAGCGTGCGAGCCTTTGTTTGCAAATCCGGGGTTCTGCCCAGCCGACGCTTTTCACCTGGGCAAAGTCGATCCTCTATTTTTAGGAGGAGTTTGGGAATGAACGGGGCCGCGGAGGCCCTGAGCAGCTGCGGGTTGGCGAGTGCCGGTGTAGGTGACTGCCGGCAGCTTTGAATGACAGGATTCAGCTGTCCCGCTGCCGCCCGGAACGCGGCATTCCCACAAAAACACGGCTCGGAACTAAACTTGAACTACCCACAATGCTCCCTTCCCCTGCGCTCCCTTGCAAAATGTCGCCTTTGCCAAGTTTTCCGCTCGTGTTCGGAGCAGCCCGAGGAGGAAGCTGCTGCTGGGAGCAGCCCTCTCCGTGATCCATTGACTGAGATTTTCTGGACCCTCCTGATTTTTGCGATAACGCCTTGATTAACCCAGAAATTAATTAGCGGCTGTGGATGCAGCCTTGCGAAGGAGCAAAGGCTGCGGCAGTGCAACTTTGTACCTTGTTTTACAGTGGAAATGGGCTTGTCACAACCGATAGGCGCTGAAATTTTTTTTGGTGGGGATTCATAGTATCTTCCTTTGTTTGTTTTGTTTTTTTTTACGGTCTGTCCTGAGATAACTTGTAACTTCCTTTCAAGAGGCCGCTCGGATTCCATTGTTGTAGTTAATACGCACCTCAGTTTGATGATGATTTCTTACCGTTAATTACTTAATATTTTTTTGTTCTTTTTGCATAGAGGAGCTTGAGTACTCCATGTGATGTTACTGAAGGATTTTGATAGTGTTTGCTAAAGGGAAATTAAGAAGAAAATGCCACTAAACCTGAATTGTAGTCTTAAAATCAGTCACGATCTAGTCATATTGTGTTTTTTCAACCATGTGGGGAAGGTGGTGATTTCCAGACTCTTTGAAAGCTGGAGGAGTGAGTCCGGTTGGGTGTCCGTGGTATTTGAGTTGTGAGTGTATAAAAAGCCCTGGAGAGTGGCCCTGGGGGCTGTGTGTGTGCAGCACCAAGTTGTGTTGGAGGTGCAATTAAAACAACCTGATCTCTGCAGGTTTTAGAGTCATTTTCCTCTGAATATTAACCCTATACTCAACTCGTGGGGCAAACCTAACAAAGCTTGGTCAAAGGTAGGACTCAGATTTTTTACTTTGGTCTCCCAACATTAGTAAATTGTTCTTGGAAGTTGTTTGTAGTAGTTGAGTGTTGTTCAGGGCTACTACGAGGAGCAGGGAGGGAACAGAGGCGCCTTTCAGGCCCTCGGAGCTGCTGGCAGGAGCAGGGCCAAGCTCTGCAGCCACCAAGGTACAACAGCGAGACATCCTGGGGCTGCTCTGCCAGCAGCTTCTCAGGGCTCCACCACCCCAATTTCATCCTCAGAGCTCTATATGGGGCTGCATTTAGATACCTCAAGTCATAAACTATTGATCTTTTAAATAAATATTAATTCAGACTAGCCCTTGCCTTTAAAAATGAATTTGGCTTGTTGTGTGAGCATTACATAATGGGGGGAAAACACTTTGCTGTTCACACCTGTAGGGTCTTTATTGCTCTGATAGTCCTGCCTTAAAATAACAAACAAACTTCTGTGGTTTTGTGTTGCTGGAGTGTTATCAAAATGTTTGGGGAAGTTAGTGAGTTGCTGTCAGCTTAATCTGCAGGTTTTCTTCCTGCTCGCAGACCGTTTGGATGTATGCAAAACATATGGGGTGTTTCATTTATTGGGGTGTTTTATTGGGGTGTTCAGTGCTCTGGGTCCTGAGAATGTGTTGGAGTTGTCCAGTTGTCCCCTGGTGCCATCCACAGCAGGACCAGCAGTGCTGGCTGTGCCTGCTCTGGAAAGTTCTGCCGAGATCCCAGGTTTGCTGCTTTTTCTCCAGGGAATTCCATAAAGCATGTCCATGGGTTTTAGTGCCTCCTGAGCACAGCCTCTGAGTTAGCAGCAAGAGAGCAGGCTGTGTTTGGGGCTCCGTGAGCTGTACCAGCAGAAATCCAAACCAAACTGTTGCTTTGCTGCTTTGCATGACTGAGGGAATACTTTGGGATACAGTGGAATACAGGGGGCCTCGAGTGTTTATATGGATGGGGGACCTGGCCTCTTTTGCCTGGTGTAAATGGGCACAGCAGGTTCTGCTGTCACTGCCCTTCATTATTTTTTTGGGGGGGAGCCTTTTCCCAGCACTTTTCCAGTCTGCATGTTGTGCCTCGCAGAATTTGCAATTCTGCTGGTGCTTCACGGGCATCCTGGGCATCTTGCTAACCCAGTGCAGCACAGAACGTGGGATTTCTGTCCATTTTCAGTGCCGTTTTAGGATTTCTGTCCATTTTCAGTGCTGTTTTAGGATTTCTGTCCATTTTCAGGGCTGTTTTAGGATTTCTGTCCATTTTCAGGGCTGTTTTAGGATTTCTGTCCATTTTCAGTGCCGTTTTAGGATTTCTGTCCATTTTCAGGGCTGTTTTAGGATTTCTGTCCATTTTCAGTGCCGTTTTAGGATTTCTGTCCATTTTCAGGGCCGTTTTAGGATTTCTGTCCATTTTCAGGGCCGTTTTAGGCTTTCTGTCCATTTTCAGGGCCGTTTTAGGATTTCTGTCCATTTTCAGGGCCGTTTTAGGATTTCTGTCCATTTTCAGTGCTGTTTTAGCTGCTGGGTTCACGGAGCGAGGGTTCAAGGAGTCACATTTGCCACAGGGATGTTCCCCTGGCAGTCACAAGATTTCATTTATGTTATTTGCCACTCAAAGCTGCAGCTGGGAGGATTTCATGTCTCTTTCCCCTCTCTCTCCCCCGTGTCCCCCCTGCAGGTGTTGGTGGAATGAGCGTAGCGTGCGTGTTGAAGAGAAAAGCAGTTCTGTGGCAGGACTCGTTCAGCCCCCACCTGAAGCAGCACGCCCAAGACACAGCCAACCCCACCATGCCTGTGGTACTGACATCTGGCACAGGCTCGCAGGCTCAGCCACAGCCAGCTGCAAACCAGGCCCTTGCAGCAGGGACACACTCCAGCCCCGTGCCCGGCTCCATAGGAGTGGCGGGGCGCTCCCAGGACGACGCCATGGTGGATTATTTCTTCCAGAGGCAGCACGGGGAGCAGCTCGGGGGAGGAGGCAGCGGCGGCGGCGGCTACAACAACAGCAAACACCGCTGGCCCACCGGGGACAACATCCATGCGGAGCACCAGGTAGAACACCACTCCCAGCCTTCCCAGCTCGGCCCTGCAGGCTTCTCAGAGATGCTTTTCGTGGTGCTCTTCTAAAGCTGGAGCTGGTTCTGGTGGAGTTGGAATGGCAGCAGTGGTGCTGTTTGTTTTCTCTTGTCAGGGTGGCGGTGCCCTGGTAGCTCTGAGCTGAAAGGTTTCTGCTCTTGAGGGTGTTGAAATCCCAAATCCCAATCTACTCTCTGTGACAGTCGAATGCATGTTTACAAAATTCATCACTCCCTTTATTGATTTTTTTTTTTTTTCTGGTGTGTGAACCAGCATAGCCGTGACTGCTGCTGCTGCTGCTTTTCAAATCTGTTGCTGTAGTTAAATAATTCTTATGTAATGGTATTACAAAACTGCCAATGCATGTAGGTTGGGCTTTTACCATTCCCAGTATTGGAAAACACAGGAGTGGAAGTTGCTGGTGGTATGTTTGACTGGGTTTCTTTCCTTTGGGGTTGGGTTCTTATGGTTGTCGTGTGGAGGGGAAGGTGGTGATGATGTGTGTAGCTGAACTGAGAAGAGCAGCCTTAAGAGTGTCAGCAAGCAGTGGTTTTAGGAACTTCTTAGAGCCACTCAGAGTCTCTAGAGGGGTGGTGGGCCAGGCTGTGTGGTAGTGGTGTTTACTAGAAGTCTTTTCAGCAGTTGCATTGTCACTTGTGCTGCAGTTAAACGAGTGGCTGACTCACTCCACTCTGTCTGTGACCTGTAGCTCACTCATCAAAGACACACGAGTGCTTCCTCTCCGAGGCAGCAGAACCCAAGTGTAAGCACATTTTAAAGCAGAATGATCCCCACAAATATTGCCAGGGCAGCAGACACAAAGCTTTTGCAACCTTTATGAACATCTCCTGCCTCCAGTTTCTGGAATCAAAGCGGCCGAGCCCTTGCTCCTCTGCTGTGCCTCCCCAGGGGATGTGTTGCCAACCAGACCATTTAAAAGCAAACATTGCAGGGAATTTTGCAGCCTCACCAAAGGCAGCGTGTACATCAACAGAGAAATAAACCCAAGTGCCCTGTTAATTTGTTCTGGAAGAAAAATCACATAAAATACTGCAATAGGAGCTGAGGAGCTAGAAAAATATTGTTGTTATTCCCTTATGGAGAAACGTAGTGTTTAGGTTTCACTTCAGAAGAAATAACTGCATTGAAACAAATGTAATTTCCTGTTTATTATCCAAGTCTTCAGTCACTAACTGTAAAACTTACTTCAAGAGGCACCAGTACCAGAGATCTTAATGTTTTAAGTTGTGAAAGAAGCAGTAAGCAAGAGTTTCTCCTGCAAACTTGTAGGTTTTTCAAATCAAAGCAGCCACAGAGTCTTGGGGTGGAGATGCCTGGGCAGGGTCTGGTATTGTTTGGGTATTTTGTGGCAAGATGACTTCATGAATTAAAATGATGTCATAAATTCTCCATCCTCTTTTCCTCCGGCTCATACTTTCATCCTCCTTTCACTGCAAATCCCTGAAAGCAAAGACAACAAAACTCCCTGGAGATAAGGGGGGTGGGGATAGGGTACTTCAAGCTCACAGTCATTAAAAACTCTGCTGGTATTTGAACTTCTATTTATTTAATAATGGAAAGACTTAAACTTTTACTCAAAAGAATCCTGCCTGTTCTAGAGGCTTGCCCTGTTGTCAGCAGAAGTGTTGCTCAGCTTGATTTTCTTCAGTAACTTCTGGAATGAAGTGATCCTAATAAATAAACCACTTAATGAAAGGAGAGCTCATTACCTTATGCTAGTTTAAATGAACTGTTCAAATCCAGTTCCTGTATTGTCTGGCAGCAGGACAGTGGTGAGAAGGTTGTGTGGACAGATCCCACCTGCAGGATGGAGCTCACAGAGATGATTCTGTGTGATGCTCTCTCAGTTTCCCTGTGAGTTCTGTGAGCTGAGGCTCAGGAAATACCCACTAGACCAGAATTAACATCGGGGTTTTTATCTGCTCTGCTTCCTGCTGGCTTTTACACTGTGATAAATGTGTTACAGCCACAGTTCCAATGTTTTTGCATTCAGTGCTCATCTCTAAACCAATCTTTGTGTCTAATTTCTTCTGAGTCAGCTCTGAGGTGGGGCACTAGCCCTGTTCTCTGTCTCGTTTGATACCGAGTGCTCCAGTGATTGATGGGCACTTTTATCAGAGTTTGGTGCTCCATCCCTCTTTTTCCATGGTTCTCTGCTTGCCTCAGGGTTTTACTCCTGGGAAGCAGAATGCAGGGTGTGTGTAATCCTAGCACTGCCATTCTTTTTGACTTCTTGGCCACCTCCACATCTGCTTCTTAAATTATAAATTCCTTGGAGCAAGGACTAATCTTATGCATGCAAAATGATTTAATTCAGTTTGGGTTTCGCTGGGGTAGAATTGAATTTGGCCTGCAAGAACAGAATTGGAAGGAAGTGCTGGGGCATGCAGGGAGGTAGGGAATCATTAGGGATGTCTCCTGACTCTCAGTTTCTTATGGATGCACTTTTATTACTGTACTTTTCATTTCAGACTTTCAAAGATGGTTCAGTGAGGGCCCAGCCTTGAAGACTGGTTAGGAAACTCAGTAGCTAAAAGATAATGGGAAGTCAGAAAAAAAATAATTATAGGCTAATATAGGTTAATGTCTGCCTAGAGCTTGGGAGGTCGTAATTAAAGGTAGAAGGATTTTAATTGTTGAATCCCAGATTCTTTTTGTTACGTGTGTAGACAGATGTGTGTCTGTTGGTGATAACACTGCAGTGGCTTTTACCAAATGGTGGCATTTCATGGTGGCATTTCACAGCCAGCCAGGAGTGCTGTGAGTCACAGCTGAGCTGCAGTACCCCGAGTTCCCATGGGTTTCATTGTGCTGGTCCTCCTGGTAGCTCTGGGTGACCTCCTGGTCACTTTTCCTCCTGGTAGCTCTGGGAATTGAGCTGAGAGTGGCTTTAGCAGGGATGGCTTAAGGAAAAGTTTCTCCCAAGAAATGGAAGAGAGAAGCTCCTTCCTGGTGGTGTCCTCTCGTTGTGAGCAGCAGGAAAATGCTGTGTCTGTTTGTGTTTTGCTTATCTTTTCCTGTTGCATTTCTCCCTGCTCCTCTGGAAGGTGTGTGGTGCCATGTTTTTATATAAAATAAAGCAATTAAAGATGCCCCTGTCATTTCACAAATTTAGGTATCAAAGCTTCACTATCCACACACACAAAAAAACTTGTGCTCCAAGGTCTTCTTTGTCCCTGCAGACACTGAAGTGGTGCTGGAATCAGACTTTTGATTTCTTAACTTGGTCTCTCAGATCTCCTGAGCAAAATCCCAGCTGTTTGCAGCTCCAAGTTCTTAATCACCCACCAAACCTCCATGAAAGACACTTAACTACAAATGTTTCTCTTTTTATCCACAAACAGCAGCAAGATGAGGTTGAGTGTCGGAGTCCCCAGTAATTTTAATATTTGAGTGAACAGGTTTAGGCTGTCTGATGCCTGATTCCTGTTGGGCAGCCAGATTCCTGGCTGCACTGGAGTGTTTGTGTGCTGTTTATCCAGCAAAAAATGTGGATAGGGACCAGGACATCAGGTAGGTAGGGCACAGGATGGTTCCAGGTGAGGAATGGCCTGAGTTGGATCTGCCCCAGTTAATGAAAAATTGCACAGATCTCCTCACAAACCCAAACAGCCTCTGCTGCTCCTGGAGGGGGGTGAAAAGACACTTGGGATGTTCAGCTGGGACAAGTTATCAGCACTGAGCAGATTTTTAGGGAAATTGGCCGGGTTTCCTTGGCTGGGGTCTCCCGTGGCTCGTGCGTGTGTGTGCTTGAACTGGAGTGAAGGGAGAGTGCCGTGGTGGGGGTCCCTCTGGAGTTGCAGTCAGTGGATATATTTAGACTGTCTGAATTGCACTTGGGTAGTGTGGGAGTTGCTTAGTAGAAGCAAATGATTTTAGGCATTTGCTTTCTCTCAGAGCATGTTTAATTAATAACCGGAGACAATAGAACTCTGCAGGGATGGTCTTGTTGAATGTGGGGAATTTTTCACATGGAGTTGGTGAAGAATAGTGAGCACAACAGGGCTGGGACTGGGGTTTCTGCTCAGTTTTGCCTTTTGGCAGTGTGACCATGCAAGTTCTTCACAGGGAGCTGGGATTGGAGTGGAGGCAGTAGGTAATTCTGGCAGCTGCCCTCGTGGAGCACAGCTCCTCCAGCCAGGCTGCTCCCTGCCCTGGGAGCAGCTGGATCTCAGCATGTCTGACAGTGTTGGGAGCTGCTGGCAGGCACCAGAGTTTGCCTGGAAGTTGTGGCAAGATCCTCTGAAAAGGTCCTGGAAGCAAAGGGGCAGCCCTGGTGTTTGTTCTTCCAAAGTGAAATCAGTTTAAGTGATGCTTTAGCTCCTTAGGACAGAGATTTTGCCCCATTCCAAGGCCATGTTGGACAGGGCTTGGAGCACCCTGGGACAGTGCAAGGTGTCCCTGCCCGTGGCAGGGGTGGAATGAGCTGGGATTTGGGGGTCTCTTCCAACCCAAACCATTCCATCTTTCTGATGTGCCTGTTGGAAGTGTGCTCCAAAGAATTGCTTGTGTTGTCTGTGCTGGGGTTGAAGACATGAGTGAGTCCCTTGTCACACAAACCATGTGACAGCACCTGTGGCTCAGCTCTTGCAGGTGGTTTCTGACCTCTGTTTCATTAAACCTGTTGAGTTTTCCTGGGAACTTCCTTGTGTCCCAGTGAACTGCTCAGGGCTTTCCTTTCCCTCACACTGAAAGGGCTGTGCTAATTTGATACTCAGGTAATTTGAAACATAATTCCTTGCTGAAATGAAATGTCTGGTTTGGCTGATCTGTTTCACAGAGATTTCTCCATAGTGGAGGGGTAGCTTGGGAGGGGAACTGGAGCATTTAATTTGGTTTTCTGCTTTGTGTTGCCCCCTGAAAATTTCTCCTGAGGTAGAAGAAGCACGAGATTGGCTTAGTTGGATATTTCAGGCTGGAAAGTCCTTGTGATATACAGGGGAGAGAAAACACTCTGAAACATTCAGAAATTTACTCTGAGACTGTTTCCTCCAAATCCATGGATTTTACTGTTCCTCATGGGCAGCTGCAGATAAGATTGTCCATGTGGGATTGGTTGCCCAAGTGACCTGGTGTGCTGGTGTTGGGATTTCTCTGTGGTTGTTACAGTTCTCATCTGCTTCCTTGTCATGCTGCTCACTCAGGAGGAGCAAAACCACTTTCACATTAGTGAATTTACAAAATCCAGTGCTTCCAGAAGACTTCAGGTGTTTCAGTGGATATCTTGTCCGAGTGTGCTTTGAAAAGAGGTTTATTACAGAACTCGTCCTGCTTGTTTTCTCCTCCCCTCTCCCCAACTTTGCTCTCCCCTTAGCAGTTCATTGATGGTTGCTGAGTTGCTGTGACCTCCTTGTGCTTCTGCAGAGCAGGTTGTGATCCTGGGAGCATTTTTGTAAATGGGTGAAGCTTCACAGTGCATCTGAGCCTCACAATCCCTCCCCAGCCACCCAGTCCCTCCCCAGTCTATTTGTGCCAAACTGTCAGAGATTTCAGCTGCTGATCAGAAATGGGCTCGCTGAAGAGCTGTTGCAGAGCATTGTCTCTGGCTTGCCTGGCTCTGAGAACTCCCTCTTAGGTGTATCAGGGACGATTTCCAGGCTGTTTTCCCCAGTGCTGATGTCAGGCTGAACAAACGCTCCTTTGTGCGGCTGCCATGTGATGCTGCTCCCTCCCGGCAAGGAGCTGCTCTCAGCTCTCCTGTTACTCCTGCCTTTGTTGGGGATAACTTCTGTTCCAGGGCAGTTGTTTTTATGAGGAACATCTGGCTGTGGTTCTTGCCCTGTTCAGACTTTGATTCTGGGGTGAAACTCGGCTGCTGTTAAACCCTCAGTGAGTACTGACAGTGTGGCACGAGGCCACTCTCGTGTTCTGGCAGAGGTGCCTTGGCACTGCAATTAAACCTTGCTGCATCCCTTTTCCACATGTTTTTCCCTCTGGATTTGAACCTGGGAAGGTCAGAGTAGGGCTGGGAGTGAAAGGAAGACCCCCCCAAGGTCAGATCTCAGCATGGCCCAAGCTCGTGCACAAAGCCACAGGTCCAGGCACACACCTGGGTTACAGAAGATGATTTTCCCAAGCCAGCTCCAGCAGGACAAAACTAAAGTGGTTTCTTCCCTAATCCAGTATTTTTGAATCCTGCACCCCAATATGTGCCCGAGACATGGCAGGATAACCTAAATTCCACATTAATGAAGCGCTTCCCTGGGTGGGTAAAATGGGAAGAAAAACATAATTAGCTAAGGAAGGAGAGCCCCTCTGCAAGGCTGCCTTTGCTGCAGTTATTTCTGTCCCCTGAATCATTAATCAGCCTGGCCCCGTGCCAGGGAAGGCATTAGCCAATCTGCAATTTCAATGGCTTTTTGCTTCCAGTGCTAATGGTAGTAGCAATTCTAACCATGAATCCTTTACTACAAAAATAGTAGTTAAACCACCTAATCCTGTCTAATACTTGTGACTTCACATTCTTTCTTTACCCACTATTGTTATGGGAGAAGGCTAAAAATAGTGCAGTAATCAGTTGATGGAACAACATATTTTAACCCTGGCTCTGGTTGTCAGTGGCAAACCTGTTGTGGAGGGTGTGATGCTTTCCTTGCTGTCAGCTGGGGAATGCATTTCCCCTCTCCTGGATGCTATAAATGTGTCTGAATGCACTCAGATCTGGGATTTTTTGAAATAACCTCCTGTGTGAGCTGTTCAAACAAGACAAACTCGAGCAGCCTCCCCCAGCTGAAGGAGGATTTGTTTCCATCTGAAATCTGTAAACCTTTAGTTCATTTAAAGAGCTTTAACCATTGTGAGTATATGAATCAACATGTTCAGCTGTAGCTTTTGGTTTTCTCCTCTCCATTTGAAGGGTATTTCTTGGGTTTGCTGATTTTTGTTCTTCCTGTCTCAGTTCTGGTGTTCTTGTAGCAACGTTTGTAGTCCCTTTTTTTTTTTTGGAGGGATGTTTTACTACAGGAGTCTTTGGTTGGAGTTGTTGTGGTTTTGTTTTTTTTTTTTTTTTTTAATTGCAAATTGAGCAGGATTTAAAATACGGAAGCCAAATGGATGGAAATGTTACATTCGCATTCACACTTGCTGAGTGCACAGGAGTTAAAAATAAGTATCCAAGAAATAATCACACTCTGGAGGTGCTCTGGATAAACACCTGGAATGCACAAACAGGGAGAACTTGGAGTCTCTCATCTTGTTTTCTCACAAACGAAACAAATGCTGTTGAATCTTCCAGGCCAGGTTGGAAGGAGATTGGAGCAACCTGGGCCAGTGGAAGGAGTCCCTGCCCATGGCAGGGGCTGGAATGGGATGGTCTTCAAGGTCCTTTCCATCCCAAATCAGTCTGGAATTCTGGGATCCTAGAGCTGAGAAATCAGGGCATTTGTCTCTCTGGAGAAATGCAACAATAATATCATTCCCCACATTTCTCTGCAGCAGTGGAGAAGCAAAACAAGGGAGATCCCCAGCAGGGTGGGAGCTCCAGCCCTGTGCAGGCTCCTGCAGGCCCTCCAGGAGCTCAGCCAGCAGCAGGAGCGAGCCTTCCCATGGGTTTGTGGTCCCAGCACCCATCCCTTGCCACGCTTTTGTTTGCCAGCATGGCAGAGAGGAACTCAGGATGCTTGGGCCAGAATTCCTTGTGGAGGTGTCTGTGGGATTCCCTGGAGTTGGCTCGCAGGCTGAGGGCAGTGCTGGGCCCTGTAATTTACTGCAGATCAAAGGAATATTGAAACTGGCCATTTGCATGGCCCAGCTTCAGGAATTCTGCCTTTGCAGATCCCCCCTGGCCAGGAGGGGAGCTGGGGGAGAACAAATGCTGCAGTCTGAGGGAGGGCAGATGGATCCTGGGGAAAGGAGGGGCTGGGAAAAGGGAAAGGCAGCCTTGGGAACGGGGCCATGTGAGGAGCAGGGAATGGGAACAGTGAGGGAATGGGAACCTGGAGAGCTGGGGCTGGCAGAGGTTTGCTTTGGTTCAACAGAATTGGCTAAATAGAAACAGAAACTTTAAACCCTCTTCAGTCACTGTTACCCCCCAAAAATACAGGTATTTGATCTATTTACTGTTCAACACCAAAAAATAAAAACACAAAAATCAGGCTTCATGGTGCACTTTTAGAGACAGTTTAGATCATCACTAGAATATTTCTTAGCTCAAATATTTATTAGAAATATTTTTTAGGTTCTCTTTCTCCAAAGGAATATTTAGTTAGTTTTCTGTATTTTTTCCTCCTGTATGCCTGATTGTTTTATTTCTTTGTTTAATTCCACTTGCCTTTTGCTTCCTGGGAAACATCTCTTGTATAAGGAGGAAGAAAAAGAATCCTTTGGGGTTGAGAGTGAAATTTAGCCTTGGATAGTTTGGCTGCCTGTCTGCCCAGGTGAATGTAAATTCTATATAAATGAGGATTCCTTAATATATAAAGAAACTGGTGTGCAATCCCCTGGGATACCTGAAATGTGATACAGCCCTGCACTTGGAATTTATATGTAAAGGTCATTTTAGCAACCATATTTGCTTAATATAAGGTGCAGTATTAGCACAGGTTGTTGACATTAATATTTACCTAAAATTACAATTCAGCTGCTTTGCTGGTCACTCTCAGGGCATGAAAAACCCCATTGGATTATTCCAGAATAAAAAATACAGTCCTGGAAATCTGCAAGGTAAATTCCCTGTTGTGCTCATGCTAATTTGTTGGGTCTTCAGCTCCCTGTTTAGTAATCAGAAGGACAGTTTGGGGCCCTGGCTGCTGTTAATTGACCTGAGTGCAGAATCCCTTTTGACAAGTGCCTTTCCCCCGGGCCTGGCTGTGCTGGGATCAAATGAACCAGAGTTTGCAGCACCAGCAGTGCCCGGGCTCCTGGCAGGAGCTGGGCTGTGGCTGCTGCCCTGGGCGTTGGTGCTGCTGCAGGTTTGGGCAGTCCTGGAGTGCTGTGGTTTCCTGGAATCTCAGGTGGTTTGGGTCAGAAGGGACTGTGAAGATAATGCAGTGCCACCCTGCCCTGGCAGGGACACCTCCCCCTGTCCCAGGTGCTCCCAGCCCCAGTGTCCAGCCTGGCCTTGGGCACTGCCAGGGATCCAGGGGCAGCCACAGCTGCTCTGGCAATTCCAGCCCAGCCCCTGCCCACCCTGCCAGGGAACAATTCCTGCCCAATCTCCCAGCCAGCCCTGCCCTCTGGCACTGGGAAGCCATTCCCTGGCTCCTGTCCCTGCAGCCCTTGTCCCCAGTCCCTCTGCAGCTCTCCTGGAGCCCCTTTGGGCCCTGCCAGGGGCTCGGAGCTCTCCCTGGAGCTTCTCCTCTCCAGCTGAGCACCCCCAGCTCTCCCAGCCTGGCTCCAGAGGGGCTCCAGCCCTGGAAGCATCTTTATGACCCCTTTGTGTTGGAGTTTTTTACTCCAGCGGACACCAGAGCCTGGTCTGGGGTGCTGTGTTGGAGCTGGAGCAGGAGGGGTTGGTCCCAGTCCCTGTGTTTGGGTTGTTCCCCCACTCTCACTCTCCAGGGTGATCCAGACCTGTTGATCTGTGGTGATGACTGTGATGAGCATCTGAGTCTTTGCTCTTCTGCATGAGATAACTTGGAAAACTTAAATCTGTGACAGGGTGTGGTGAAGGGGCTTGGAGACAGGGAAAAGTGTCTCTGCCTGGGTTTGTGGGGTGCTGAGCGAGCAGCAGGGACCAGCACACAGAACATGTTTACCTGCTGGAATTGTGCTTTGTCTCTGTCTGCTACAGCTGCATCCATTCAGAAGTGTTCCAGACACGGGCAAGGGCTGGTGTCTGGGTGGCTTTGGGACAAGGAGAGCTCTTGCTTCTGAGTTGTTGTCGCTGAGTTTTGCGATGCTAAGGCTGTCAAATCTTATTTAAAAGGAAAGGAGGTACAGTTGTCCTGCGTGAGGTGGCTGCCTGACATGAATGAGCTGCTCAAGGGGCTGGAAAATCCCCGTGAGTGTGTTTGGTTCAGAGCTGCTGAGAGGCTCCTCTGCAGTCTGTGAGGTTTGAAGTGGCCTTTGACCTCGGGAGAAATGGGTTTGGGATGCAGTCTGCTGTACAGGAGAGGTGAAAGCATTCCGTGCTTTTTGTCCTCCTGGAACAGGATTGGCTGTCTGCTGTTGGAATTGGGAAGGGCCCCTGGAGCCCCAGTGCCAGACCAAGGGGGTTGGGAGGATCAGTGGGGTGAAATGCAGGGTCCTGCCCGTGGGTCACCACAACCCCCAGCAGCTCCAGGCTGGGGCAGAGCCTGGAAAGCAGGGAAGGCCCTGGGGGTGCTGGTGAGCATGAGCCCAGGTGTGCCAGAGGATGTGTGTCAGCAACAGTGTGACCAACAGAGCAGGCAGTGACTGTCCCTGTGCTGGCACTGCTGGGGCACCTCATGACAGGAGAGACCCTGGGGGGCTGGAGCGAGTCCAGGGCAGGGAACGGAGCTGGGAAGGGTCTGGAGCCCCAGGAGGGGCTGAGGGAGCTGGGAAAGGGGCTGAGCCTGGAGAAAAGGAGGCTCAGGGGGGTCCTTGTGGCTCTGCACAGCTCCTGCCAGGAGGGGACAGCCGGGGGGGTCGGGCTCTGCTCCCAGGGCACAGGGACAGGAGGAGAGGGAACGGCCCCAGGCTGGGCCAGGGCAGGCTCAGGGTGGGCAGCAGCAGGAATTTCCCCATGGAAAGGGAGCTCAGGCCTTGGAAGTGCCCAGGGAAGTTTGGAGTGCCCATCCCTGGAGGTGCCCAAGGAAGGACTCAGGACATGGCACTGAGGGCTCTGGGTTGGGGACAAGGTGGGCACTGGGCAGAGGTTGGACTCGATGGTCTCAGAGATCTTTTCCAACCTAAATGATTTGGGGGAATGTGTGAGATTTGGAGGTCTGACAGGGGGGAATATGCAGTGAGGAATCCAGCTGTGTCTGTGGGGTGTTTAGTGAGGAATCCAGCTGTGTCTGTGGGGTGTGCAGTGGGAATCCAGCTGTGTCTGTGGGGTGTGCAGTGAGGAATCCAGCTGTGTCTGTGGGGTGTGCAGTGAGGAATCCAGCTGTGTCTCAGGGGTGTGCAGTGGGAATCCAGCTGTGTCTCAGGGGTGTGCAGTGGGAATCCAGCTGTGTCTCTGTGCCACGTTTTCCAGCAGAGGGGTGAGCACTGGTGCAGGGCAGAGGCTGAGTTCTCCCCAGCCTCAGGAAGTGCAGTGAGCCGGTGGTTTTGCTCCAGTTTCCAGTGGCTGGTAGCGAATCCCACTTTGGGATCTGCGCTCCCACCGGGCAGGCAGGGCATGATTTCTGAGTCAGTGGAGTGGCTGGAGCTGGAGTGTGTTACAGTGACACACATTCCTGTATTCGTGTATTGCCCTTCTTGAGTGAGATTTAGATAATTCCTGAGCACATCCACACATTCCCTGGCGAGGGGAGGGATGTTCTTGTGCAGTGAACCTGCTTTGGAACTCGTTCCTGAGCGTGGTGCTCGTGTCCAGAGCCTTCATTTTGTGAAGTGGGGTTCCAGAGTGAGTGTGAGCAAAGGGAGGAGTTCTCATCCTCAGGCAGACAGCAGCTCCCTCCTGTGTGGATGTGCACTCTGCATCCCTTTCCAGAGGCACAGCCTGCCTGGAAAGGGCTGGAACAGGGCTCAGCCTCGGGGTGCTGCTGTCTGGGAGCAGCAGGAGTCACGTTTGGTTGGATCACTTGGAAGCGATTGGGACCCCAGCTGCCCTCTCCGTGTGCGGTTCCTGGAGTTTGTGGAGCTCACCTCTCCCTCCCAGGAGCGGGGTGTCACGTCACATCCCCACGTCAGGGCATCGCTCCCTCCTGCAGCCGATTGATCCTGGCGTTGTCTTCTGCATTTCCTTCACATCTCTGCTTCAGTGGTGAACCACGTTTTCTGGTAATCAAATCTCATCGGCGTCACTGCTCATCTGGGGAGAAGTTCTGGCTCTGTGGACCCCCGTGTTTGTCGTGTTTACACCGTCCTGGCTCTGCTCTGTGCTCCTCAGAGCTCGGGGATCCTTAACAAGAACAGATCCTGATGAGGTGGAAGATGAGCTCTGTTGTTTAATTGCCATTCGTGAGGAATCCCTGACTTCTGGAGTGCAGAGGTGTTGGAAATCATGGCTTTGGCTTTGTGTTCTGCTGTTTCAGACACTTTGTTCTTCCTGGAAGGGAAACAAAGGAGCCCTGTGATATTTGTGTGCAATGAGGTGAAAATGTGTTGCTGTTTAACATTAGAGGCGCTGAGAAATGGGAAAAGGATCTTTTGGGTGCAGTCTTTGAAAATCAAATAAATAGATCCAGTGATCAGTGAAGGTAAAGGAACTGTGTGACAGAGAGAAAGAGCCTGAGAATTGCTGTTTATGGACACTTTGAGCACAGAATGGCCAAAATCAGGCACAAAGACCTGATTTAGAAAATGCTTTTATCCATATTTGTTAGGATTCTTGAAAGAGAGATGATAAGGGACGTGAAATATCTGTGAATGAATAATTTCTTCATTTCCTCACCTCTGATAACTGCTAGAGAAGGCAATTTTTATTTTCTGCTTTTCATCATTGCTGGGCTCAGGGATATTTGGGAAGGGATGGAGGCAGCCTGTTTCTCCTGTGTGCATTGTCCTGTTGGAGCGAGTCCAGAGGAGCCACCAGGTCACCTGCAGGGCTGGGGCACCTCTGCTGTGAGGAAAGGCTGAGAGATTTGGGATTGTTCAGCCTGGAGAAGAGAAAGCTTTGGGTGATCTCACTGTGACCTTCCAGTGCCTGCAGGGAAAGATGGAGAGAGACTATTGACAAGGGCCTGGGGTGACGGGAGGAGATGGCTTCAAACTGACAGAGAAGAGGTTTAAATTGGATATATGGGAGAAAATATTCCCTGGGAGGGTGGGGAGGAACTGGGATGGAATTCCCAGAGCAGCTGTGGCTGCCCCTGGATCCATGGAAGTGTCCAAGGCCAGGCTGGACAGGGCTTGGAGCCACCTGGGACAGGGGGAGGTGTCCCTGCCATGGCAGGGGTGGCACTGGAGGAGCTTTAATGTCCCCTCCAACCCAAACCATTCCATGATTCCACGTTGACCAAACCAAATACAAATATCATTTAATATCTTTCTGGATTTTGTTGGGAACTCAATGATTGGACCTTGTAGCAGCCTTGTTTTGAGGTTCCCACAGCTCAGCACCCACCCACCCCTGGGAGATGATTTCTTTTGGGGAAGCTGCTGGACACACTTGGAGCAGCTTTTGCAGTGGCTTTTGTGGTTTGCTGGGACATCACTTAAGCATTGATGAGTTCACGTCACCTTCTGAATCCTCTGTGCAACTTCTCCTTTCCTCTGATGTCTGATGGAAATAATAATTTGCTCTCTGCCAGCTTTTGTGGTTTGGCATGTCTGGGGATTGAGCACTTTCCATGAGTTCAGCTCGATGTGCTCTGTGGAAGAATTTGGTCCCAGTGACGTTTGTGTGGCACCAGGCAGCTGAGCTGTGTCAGCTGCAGAGCAGAGCTGGAGCTGGCAGGGGAGGAAAGTCCATGTGGCTGCAGTTTTGGGAAGGGTTTTCACTTGGTGTCAATGGCCCATGTGACAAATGTCACTGCAAAGGGTGGCAAGGCTGAGGCAGAAGTGAAAATAACAGAGCTGAGATACAGTGACAAGTGATACCTGATTTTTAAACCAGGATTCTGAGTGACTGACCCCTGAGGATTTGCAAATTATGTGAATATCTATTAAATAATTCAATAATGAACCACTAATCTTTTGCAAAGTATGATGGCCACAGAAAAAAAGAATTTAGACTGGAGGGGGTTTCTGGAGGTTAATGTGGTGCTTTCTTCCATCTGATTCTTAGTTGAGATCTCCAGAATAGTGTCTTAGCTGAGATCTATAGAATATTGTCTGAGAATAGAAATAAAACATGATCCCAAGGTCTTGGTCCTGCTGGAAGTGGGGCTGCAGTGTCAGAAGTCAGGGTTAAGGTGGTGGTGTAACATTACAGTGCTGATCACTGGTGGGCCATGAGGATCTAAACAACTTTTGGGGATTTTTTTTTTTTTGTCCTGTAACTCACCCACCAGGCATTGCTGAGCTCCTTCCTCAGCCTGGGAGGGCTCTGTGCTGTGCCAGGACCAAACCCTGTGTGTAAACCTGCAGCATCCTGCAAGGAGCCTGGATCAGTGTGGGCATTCCTCATTTAAAAGTGCTTTACAAACTCCTCCCTGCTCAGCAGAGTGTGCCCTGGCCCTGCTGGGCTGCAGGGAGTGTGTAAACACTGAGTAGGAGGGGAGTAGTTTGTGTCTGTGGCTGCTGGGGCACAGGAGTGGGGCTGGGGAGGGCAGTCACCTGCTCCCAGTCCCAGCACGTGGCTCAGCTGCTGGGCTTTGGCCTCAAGTCCAGAGTTGGGGTTTCTTCTTTAATTTGCTTCCTCGTGTGTGCTCAGTGGCTGGGATTTGGGAATGAGAAGCAGAAGGGTTTTCCTGCATTTTCAGCATATCCAGTCCATGTCAGGCACAGATCCCTGGGACAGGGACAGCACCCAGGGCAGGGCTGGGGCTGGGCCAGGGCAGGCTGAGGCTGCAGAGCAGGGAAAGGTTCTTCCCCCAGAGGGTGCTGGCACTGCCCAGGCTCCCCAGGGAATGGGCACGGCCCCGAGGCTGCCAGAGCTCCAGGAGCCTTTGGGCAGCGCTCCAGGGATGCCCAGGGTGGGAGTGTTGGGGGGTCTGGGCAGGGACAGGAGCTGGACTTGGATCATCCTGGTGCATCTGTTCAACTCAGGATGTTCTGTGGTTCTATCAACTTACTTATCCAATAGTTTCAAGTTTATGCTTTATTTTTCTGCTCTAAATAACTCAATTTTCATCAAAACAAACTGTTCTGTTTTCTCCTTTGTGTCAGTGTAACCTGAATGTGAATTTGCCAGGTTTATACAGGAGATTTTCCTTGATTCCCACCTGAAATTATGCTGGCTCCTCATGCCTTGACTCCCTCACCTGAAACCACCATGAAATACGAGCAGAGACAGTTGTGTTAGGCTTTGTGTGTCTTTAAAGTAATTGCTGGTTGTTCCTTTCTTGTGCGTGTGTAAATCTAACACACCTAAATAAATCTGTGTGTAATAATGCATGTGTGTATATAATAATGAAAGTATATAAATGTTGTAACTGCTGGGAGTGTTAAAGGTAAGTCACCCTCTGGAGCTCCATAACCTTGTCACAGGCTCTCATGTGCAATGTAGCTCTCAGGCTGGAGCAGAGAAATGGAGATAAACTCTGATTGTAATAAAAATAACAGCAAATAAAAGCATTTCCTCATGGCCTTTTCTCCCCCATCTGTGCACAGGTGCGTTCCATGGATGAACTGAATCATGATTTCCAAGCGCTGGCTCTGGAGGGACGGGCTATGGGAGAGGTAAGTGAGAGGCCTGGAGGAAAAAACAATCTGTTTTTTTGGGAGGGGGAGGAAATGAAATAGCAGCTTTTTGAGGCTGCTGGGATGATTGTGGTGCTGAGGGTTCTCCGTTCTGCCTGTGAGGTGTGTGTGTGTGTGTGTCTGTGTGTGTGTGGTTGATCCAACCCCAAACCTGCCAGGATGGAATCCATCTCACAGGGAGGAACAGCTAAACCTCCACTCATCCAGCAGGAGAGAGTGGCTGGACAACAACAGCTCGAAATCCAGCTGGGGACAGGTGTCCCAATCCTTGGAGCAGGTTTATTTTGGGATTCACCGAGCTCAGGCCCCGTTGTGCTGTGGGGCATTTTCTGCTGCCCTGTTTCCACTCCTGGCCACCTCTCCTGTGGCTCTTGCAGGAAGGCCAGGGCTGTGTTTGAGGTTTGGAGTAACTGGGCAGCGTCAGCCGGGGCTGCAGGAGGGATAAGGGCAGCACAGAGATAATGGACCTGCAGCTGAGCTTCACAGAACCCCAGCCAGAGTTAATTTAATCTCTCACAGCAGCAAGGAGGTGGCAGATTTGGGGGGAAATGCCCACTGTTTTTCTTGGAAAGAAGAGAATTTATCTATTATTCAAGTGACCTGAAAGAATAGCTTGTTCCTGTAGGTTCCTGGAAGCTGGATGGAAGGGCTTCTTTGCCTTGCCAGGTTCATTTTGCCTTTAGTGAGTCCCTTTTGGAAGGACAGAGGAGAAAATAAAGTCTGGTAGGAGGATGTTCATATGTGGCAGCTCAACTTGATGCAAGTCTGATGCTCCTCTCAAGTTCAGACAAGTTTATTTCCTCCACGTTTAGTCCATCCTGTCTGTTACCCAGTGCATGACCCAGATGTAAAAAATAAAAATCCCTGGAACCCTGAAGTGGCTGTTTGGGAGAAAAGAGCAAACCAGGACTGTGGCATGGTGTGATTCATTAGGAAGGTGCCCTCTCCCAGGTCAAAGAGCTCCTTATTCTGCCTGTTCCTTCCTCCTCCCCTGCTTCCCTTCCCTTCTCCCCTTCCCTTCTGTGGAAAGGAATAATCCAGGGTTGCATTTGGATTTGACTTGAAAGGAAGATCCATTTCTCCAGGTTGGATTAATTTACCCCAAGACTATTGACTATGAGGAGGTGAAAATGATTTTCAAAGGAGCAAACATGACATTAAAAACCTGCCTGGAGCTGCTGCACAGCAGCTGCTGTGCTCCATGTGCAGCTTGCCTGTGGAATGCTGGGGGTGGGGATGTTCTGGGGAGATGATTTTGTGACACCTCTTGAGCAGGAGGTTCATTCTCAGAGAGAGAGCCCAGGCTGGCTGCGAGCAGGTTCACTCAGCTTTGCTTATCATGACACAAGGTCACAGAGCTGAAATGCCTGAAGGAATTCCTGAAAATGCTGACTTTTCCCAGCTTTTGGTTTATTTAGGCATTTCTGAGAGGAGCAGGATTGGGTTTGTGCTTTGGAGCTTTGCCTTCCAGTGATGACTCATTTTTTTTCCCTCTTCTTGTAACCGTGATGCAGAAAGTTTTGGCAATGGCATCCTTTTGTCACTGGGCTTTTCCACATGCTGGAATGAGCAGGTTTTTCCAGGAAAGGTGACCTCTCACCCTTCTCTTTCAGCTAAACCACTATTTCTTGTTTCTCTTAGGGTTTTTCTCCCTCAGTCCCACAGTTTCTATTCTTTATCCGTTTAATTTTCTCTGGATCTCTCCAAGGCTGATTTCAGGGGATCCCACAGGATCTGTGTTGGTTTTCAGGACCGTGTTCCTCACCTGGATTTTATGCAGTTTAGATGCCTTAACAAGGCACTGGTGGTTTCTGCCCCTTCTTCTGCTCCTGCAATGAGAAGGAAACTTGGGGAGAAAGTCAGAAAGTCTGAAATAAATGACAGGGAAATAAATTGATAGTGAAAAACCTGGAGGAGAAAGATGAGGAAGAGCGTTTCTGCATTTAGTGTTAAGATTTCTTTTATCTTCTTGTTTTCTTGCTCCTTGTTAAGCACCATCCTAATTCCAGTGACTGAAGGAGTTTGAGAAGACATCAGAGCAGTTTTTTAAAGAGCACTGTCAAACAGTTAAATCTCTTATCTATCCTGCTCTCAGAATGTAGGTGATACTTGGAGGTCAACAGATGTCCTTATCTGGCAACATTAGGAATACTTAAAAACCCCCACAACTTCCATCTCTCTTGGGCCCGTTTCCATCCTCATCCTCATGAATTTCCAGTGAGTGCAAGTGCAATATTTTCTCAAGCAGGGATTGAAAGAGCCCCAGAGCCCCTTTTTCTCCACTTTAAACTGTGAAAGCTTTGTGCTGTTGATGGTGGTCGTGGTCAGTAATGCTGCAAGCAGCTCTGGGGGCAGGGGATGTTGTCCCTCTGTTCAGCACTTTGTCCAGGCTGTCCTCTGGGGTGAAGGAGCTCGCCTTGGAGCTTTGTCCAGCAGTTCCATGTGGGATTTTGGTGCTGTGGCTCAGCACATGTGGCCCTTAAGGCCTTGATCCCACAGCCCTGACCCTTAACACAAGCCCTGCAAGTTCCCTTCCTCCCCCAGCCTCAGGATGGGGAGCTGCATTTCTGCTTTTCCTTGCTGGAACCCCTTGGATCTGTAGCTTTGCAGCAGGAATATTGGTGCAGTGTCTCTGGGGGTGGTGGGCAGCACGAGGGGCTGTGAGGTGCAGTTGGGTTTGTCCCCTACCCCTTACAGGCATTTTGGGACCTTGGGTTCGGAGTAGGTTGTGCAAAGTCTGTCTTGAGTCAAGGAGCAGCTGGGTGAGTTGCTGGTGAAACTTAATCCAGAGGGTGGGAGGAGGATGGGGACACAGAGCCATGAGGCAACTGGAGGTGCTTAACTCCAGACCTGGAATGGGAATGTTGAGGTAGCAGGGAATTGCACCCTGCCCTGGAAGAGAAGTGATGATAAGAAATATTATGCATTTAACTGAGAGTGTTTAACCATTGCTGGGCTGCTGCCCTTGCAGGTGGCAGTGCTGGGATCACTGAGTGGGGGCACTGGAATTCCTGCAGCACCTGGGCATCCTTGTAGGGGAACTCTGGGACATCAGAACCTGGAGAGGCACCTTGGGTCTCTGTGATGGGACAGGGACAGCACCCAGGGCAGGGCTGGAGCTGGGCCAGGGCAGGCTGAGGCTGCAGAGCAGGGAAAGGTTCTTCCCCCAGAGGGTGCTGGCACTGCCCAGGCTCCCCAGGGAATGGGCACGGCCCCGAGGCTGCCAGAGCTCCAGGGGTGCCCAGGGTGGGAGTGTTGGGGTGCAGGAGCTGGATCAGTGATCCCTGTGGATATTCCAGCCCAGGATATTCCATGGGTCTGTGCCCATGTCCATGGTTAGTGCCCCACTGGTGCAGCTGGGTAGAGCCTGGAGAAGCCCCTGCAGAGGGACACAGTCAGTGACACTGGGGCTGAACACTTCTGTACCTGCTTTAAAGAAAACAACCACAAACCAAACAAAAATGAAGGAAAAAACCATCCCAAACTAAACTCCTGTGCCTCTGCTTTCCATGCTACTGATGCCTGTGCCGTGTTCCCATAAATTTATGATTCATTGGCCCCATCAATTTATGATTCATTGGCAGCTGGGGAGTACTGGCAGTTGGGTTGTTTGGGTTGAGTTTTTCAGTTTCCCCAGCGCTGGCAGTTTTGGAGGTGGGAGTGGAGCCAGGATGGGGGTGGGAACGGTGGAGCAAGGTTGGTGATGGTGCCCCAGCAGCTCCCCTGGCACATCGAGGCCAGCTCAGGGCAGGGCTGGGAGCAGAGCTGAACAAGAGCACAGGGAATGGTCAAACATTCCCAATCCTGTGCTCCCTTTCCTGTCCTCTCCCTGGAGCTGTGAACAGTGTGAGGCCTGGGGTGGGCAGGCTGCTGCCTGTTCTGGGCAGGGCAGGGCGGGGCAGGGGCTGGGCAGGGCAGGGGCAGGGCAGGGCTGGGCAGGGCAGGGGCAGGGCAGGGCTGGGCAGGGGCAGTGCAGGGGCTGTGCAGGGCAGGGGCTGGCAGGGGCTGGCAGGGGCAGTGCAGGGGCTGGGCAGGGGCAGGGCTGTGCAGGGGCTGGGCAGGGGCAGGGCTGTGCAGGGGCTGTGCAGGGGCTGGGCAGGGGCAGGGCTGTGCAGGGGCTGTGCAGGGGCTGTGCAGGGGCTGTGCAGGGCAGGGGCTGTGCAGGGCAGGGGCTGTGCAGGGGCAGTGCAGGGCAGGGGCTGTGCAGGGCAGGGGCTGTGCAGGGGCTGGGCAGGGCTCTCCTGCACTCTGCAGGGCTGTCCTGGGGCAGTGCAGGGCAGTGCAGGGCAGGGCTCTCCTGCACTCTGCAGGGCTGTCCTGGGGCAGGGCAGGGGCTGGGCAGGGGCTGTGCGGGGCTCTCCTGCACTCTGCAGGGCTGTCCTGGGGCAGTGCAGGGCAGTGCAGGGCAGGGCTCTCCTGCACTCTGCAGGGCTGTCCTGGGGCAGTGCAGGGCTGGCATTGCTGCCCGTGTTCCCCTCCCCGCCCCAGCTGGGCCGATAAGATCTCCGGCTTTGTAAAGCCGAGCAAACACCCATAAACACTGCTCTGCCTTCCCTACCTGTTGCTGCAGATAAACCCCGTTCTCCACTGCACAGATGGCTGCTTTTATCTTAATATTTGCCTTGTCTGATGGGGATCAGTTTTCTTAATTTGTCTAATTCATAATCCCATCTCAGAGGGATCTCTGTGCCCTGGCTGCTGGAAGTATTGCTTTTGTTGATGGTGGGTAGGTCCTCCCCTCCTCCCTGCTCTGCTAAATTGAATATTGGCCTAACTCGTAAGTCCTTTGTAAGAGGGCTTAGCAGGATTATTTTCATACTGGATAGGGTCAATTTTAATAAAAACCAGGGAATGAACAAATGACTCTGGTTCTAAACTGCTGCTTGTTCTTTTTAAATTTCCAACCTGGAGAACAGGACGAGAGTCATTTAAAATACCTTTTTTTTCTCTTCCATTGCAACTGACAACTTTCCCTGAGGAAAAATTCATTGTCTTGGCAGCCTGTTGCATAATTCAGTGCAGATGATTGCTGCTTGCTAAGGCTCTGTGTTGGTTGGAGCAGCACTTCACAGAACAAAGCCCCCCCTCCCCATGCATCTGTTAATATTGGCTTTTGGGTTTCCCTGCTAGCTGTAAATAGATGTGGAATCTCCGTGTGAGGTAAACATCTCTCTTCTGTTTGTTGCTGCCCATGGTACAGAACTTCCAGTTGGAAACTTGGTGCTTCTGGTGGGGAAAGATTAAACTGGAGGGGACAGAGCTGGGGTTGTTTGTGCAGGAGCAGGGGGTGTGCAGGAGATAGTGAGAAGAAAAACGTTTTGTGACCTCGTTTGTGATTCATTGTGAAATTCAAAAGTGTCGGGGTGCAGTTCTGCAGGATGGTGTTGGTCAAGGTTTTGTTTTCCTTGGGAAGGGGGTAGAGGAGAGCAGGGCAAACAGGGAAGGGCTGGATTAGCTTCAGATCCCAGGGAAATGCTCTTACAGAGCCAGATGTGCTGGAGCTGCTGCAGGTGTGAGAGAATCCCAGAGTGGTTTGGGTGGAAGGGATCTCAAAGCCCATCAGTTCCCACCCCAGGGACACCTCCCACTGTCCCAGGCTGCTCCAAACCCTGTCCAGCCTGGCCTTGGATAATTCCAGGGATTCAGGGGCAGCCACAGCTGCTCTGGGAGTTCCAGCCCACTCTCCCAGGGAGGAATTTCTTCCCAAGTAGAAATAAAGGATGGGAGCAGTATGGCCCTGCAGGACAGAGGCAGGAAAGAAGGAGCAGAACAGAGTAATTTCCAGCCTTAGCAATTCCATGATTTTCTTTTCCAGGATACAGGAGAGGGATTTTTACAAGGGCTGGAGGGACAGGAGCCAGGGAATGGCATCCCAGTGCCAGAGGGCAGGGCTGGCTGGGAGATTGGGCAGGAATTGTTCCCTGGCAGGCTGGGCTGGAATTGCCAGAGCAGCTGTGGCTGCCCCTGGATCCCTGGCAGTGCCCAAGGCCAGGCTGGACACTGGGGCTGGGAGCACCTGGGACAGGGGGAGGTGTCCCTGCCAGGGCAGGGGTGGCCCTGGGTGGGATTTCAGGCTTCTCCAACCCAAACCATTCCAGGATTCCATGATTTTACCATTTTCTCCTCTCCAAGTGGGAACAGCCTGTGGATGTCCAGCATTCCCTGCTCCAAGGGTGGCCCCATCCCACCACTGTCCTTAACCAGGGAACCCATCCCAAACTGCTCCTGGCTCAGCCTCCAGCCCCTCAAATTCCTGTTCCACTCCAAGGCATTGGATGAGGTTTAAGGTCTCTTCCAAACCGTTTTGGGGTTCCATGGTTGGAGCTGTGGCTGCAGAACATTTTGTGTCCTGCACTGAGGTGTTGTCAGGGGAAATGGGGAATGTTTAATTGCAGCTAAAATTCAGTTTAATCAGTTTGTGTTGCTTTTTGTTCAAAATTCCTTGCAATGCCATGAGGAGAGTTGTTATTTCTGCACTGTGGCAGCAGCAGGAGAAAATAAAAGCTGCACTTGAAGAAATATGGGAATGACAGAAGCTTAAAAAAAATTGCAAGACACCTCTGATGTGTGTTGATGTTCATGAACACTGGAGAGCAGTGGCTTGGCTTTCACCTCCTTCCCCGTGCAGATGGAGGAGCAGGTTCTGCTGTGTTTGGAAATGATTGTTGCTCATGGGAGCCTCCTGCCCTTCCACGTGGGGTTATTTTGGGATTGCATAAAGGGGAGCACGGGGCAGGGTCCCTGCTTTTATCCTGGAGCAGCCTATGCTGTGGTGAGGGTGTGAGGAGAAACCCTGTCTGAAATCAGCCTGAAAACTGATTGGTTTTGTAAACAAACAGGTCTGTGTTGAGTTGAGGAGGAAATGGAGAGCATAACTTTGTGACTGTGGTTTAAACCAGCACAGGAGAGCTGTGAAATCAGTTACTGCTGCTTCCTCTGCATCCAGCAGCTGATCTACTCCTCAAGTTCAGCCTTGAATTTGCACATCTGCTGCTGGAGTTATCAGCAGGAATTGATATCAGTCAGGATATTGAATTTGATATCAGTCAGGGCATTGAATTTGATATCAGATCAAGGTATTGAAGTGGTTATCAGGATATTGAATTTGATATCAGTCAGGGTATTGAAACAGATAGCAATCAGGGTTTATCACCACTCCTGATACAGAGGAGAGATCCCCATATCTGATGATTCTTGTTTGTTCCATGGTAATTTCAGGCAGATCCAGGTTCTTTTCATCTTCAGATCCTTGAATTTTATCCCAGCTTGAGGCAAGGCTGGTGTTGTGCTTAATTTGCTGTGAATGTCCCTGTTTCCCCTGGGAATTCCATCCATCCCATCCACAGGGTTTTCTGGGATGTTGTCCCCTTGCCACCTCAGGGCTCAGAATTCCTGTGTGGAAGTGATTCCTGGTGAAGCTGTTCCCAAAACTCTCTGAAGAATGGGAATTGTTCTCTCTGCCATCTCTGCCCTCCCAAGCCGGGCCCCCTGGGCTGTCCCATCCCCAGGGTGGCTCTGTCCCATCCCCAGGGTGGCTCTGTCCCATCCCAGGGTGGCTCTGTCCCATCCCCAGGGTGGCTCTGTCCCATCCCAGGGTGGCTCTGTCCCATCCCTGGGTGGCTCTGTCCCATCCCTGGGTGGCTCTGTCCCATCCCCAGGGTGGCTCTGTCCCATCCCCTGGGCTGTCCCATCCCCAGGGTGGCTCTGTCCCATCCCTGGGTGGCTCTGTCCCATCCCAGGGTGGCTCTGTCCCATCCCTAGGGTGGCTGTCCCATGCCCAGGGTGGCTCTGTCCCATCCCCGGGTGGCTCTGTCCCATCCCCTGGGCTGTCCCATTCCCAGGGTGGCTCTGTCCCATCCCAGGGTGGCTCTGTCCCATGCCCAGGGTGGCTCTGTCCCATCCCTGGGTGGCTCTGTCCCATCCCAGGGTGGCTCTGTCCCATCCTAGGGTGGCTCTGTCCCATCCCTGGGTGGCTCTGTCCCATCCTAGGGTGGCTCTGTCCCATCCCTGGGTGGCTCTGTCCCATCCCCAGGGTGGCTCTGTCCCATCCCTGGGTGGCTCTGTCCCATCCCAGGGTGGCTCTGTCCCATTCCCAGGGTGGCTCTGTCCCATCCCAGGGTGGCTCTGTCCCATGCCCAGGGTGGCTCTGTCCCATCCCTGGGTGGCTCTGTCCCATCCCCTGGGCTGTCCCATCCCTGGGTGGCTCTGTCCCATCCCCTGGGCTGTCCCATCCCTGGGTGGCTCTGTCCCATCCCCTGGGCTGTCCCATCCCAGGGTGGCTCTGTCCCATCCCCTGGGCTGTCCCATGCCCAGGGTGGCTCTGTCCCATGCCCAGGGTGGCTCTGTCCCATGCCCAGGGTGGCTCTGTCCCATCCCAGGGTGGCTCTGTCCCATCCCTAGAGTGGCTGTCCCATCCCCAGGGTGGCTCTGTCCCATCCCCAGGGTGGCTCTGTCCCATTCCCAGGGTGGCTCTGTCCCATTCCCAGGGTGGCTCTGTCCCATCCCCTGGGCTGTCCCATCCCCAGGGTGGCTCTGTCCCATCCCTGGGTGGCTCTGTCCCATCCCAGGGTGGCTCTGTCCCATCCCAGGGTGGCTCTGTCCCATCCCCTGGGCTGTCCCATTCCCAGGGTGGCTCTGTCCCATCCCAGGGTGGCTCTGTCCCATCCCTAGAGTGGCTGTCCCATCCCCAGGGTGGCTCTGTCCCATCCCCAGGGTGGCTCTGTCCCATTCCCAGGGTGGCTCTGTCCCATTCCCAGGGTGGCTCTGTCCCATCCCCTGGGCTGTCCCATCCCCAGGGTGGCTCTGTCCCATCCCTGGGTGGCTCTGTCCCATCCCTGGGTGGCTCTGTCCCATCCCAGGGAGCTTTTCAGTCCCCACACGTGGCTGGTGCTGCCCTCCCTCCCTCCCTCCCTCCCTCCCATCCGTGCTCCCAAACAAGCCCTGGAGCACCAGAGCCTCAGCAGAAGGGAGAAGTGGGAACTCCTGAGCTTTTCTCTCCCTGTGTTCCTGTCCCTCCATGGGGAGGCAGGGCTTTGTGCTGGGAACTCCCTGGTGAACCCAGGACAATGTTTGGGTCACAACATTTCCCCCTCCTTTGTTTTCCTTGCGAGTTCAGAGAGGCTGGAGAGTGGCAGTGTGTGAGTGTCTGATGTGTGGGGTTCCTGGAGCTGGGAGGAGAATCAGGAATGGGGAGATGGAATTGTTCCCTCAGCTTTCACCTCAGAGATAAATATTTGGGTTGTATCAATTGTCTTTAATGATTGAGTGCTGATAGAAGGGAGACGCTTATGGCTTATGTTTGCATTTTATACTTATTTTAATCATGCTTTGCTTTGTTTTGTTCTTTGTTTTGTTCTTTTTTTTTTCCCTTTTTTTATTTTTTTTTAATTGCAGCAGCTGTTGCCGGGTAAAAAGTTTTGGGAATCTGATGATTCCAGCAAAGATGGACCAAAAGGGATATTTCTGGGAGATCAGTGGAGAGACAGTGCTTGGGGAACATCAGGTAGCTCAATTATTTCCTTAATTTAGTTGGGGTTGAATGCAGAAATGTGCAATTTATTTACTCAAAGTCACTGGCCAGGCTGGATGACACAGCTTTGAAAAGATTTAAAAACCCATCTGGCTTATATAATAAAAAACAAATAGAAAACCTCACTTTGCTTTGTGATAAAATTAAGATATCCATGGATGTTAAAACATTGTCTGATGTGAATATGTGTAAATTTGTGTTTATCTGCTTAAACATCTTCAATTGCCCTTAAAATTTCAATTTCTGATGTGCTTTCTGCCTTGGGATGGATCAGCTGAAAGAAAATATTGGAGAACAAAATGAATTAAAAAATCCCTTCATTTTTAAATACTAAACCAAGCAACCAAAACCCATCATTCAGCTAAAAAAATAAAATTATGTTTTGAATTAGTGTTGAGTTAAATCTGCCAAGGATTTTGTTCTTGCATCACAGACTCTCCTTGATTTTGGACTTTGGGGGAGAATATTCAGGTTGGTTTTAGGAAAAAAAAAAAAAATCCCTGAAAGTGCTGGGTTTGAAATGCTGACCTTTGATTTGTTCTGTCCATGGTTTCTGGTAATGAATCTGCTCCTGAAACACTGCTGGGTGTCTGGTGCAGCTCCCAAAACCTCCAGCTCCCAGGAAATGGGATTTACAGCTCCCAGGAAATGGGATTTACCTCACCCTTGTGTGGGGTTTTCCCTGATGAAAATACCCATTTATAAATGGAAAGTTTTGGGACAGTGATAAGGCCTGATTTTATTATTTACATTGAGAAACGGCCATGCAAAGGGGGCAGAGCTGCTCAAGATGTGCCTGCCTGCATCAGCCTGGCACTGGGGGATTTTGGGGAGCTGCAGCCTGTGCCAGCCCTCGGGAGCACCTTGTACCTGGCTCTGTCCAGCCTGGAGCTGGGCGGGGTTGGGGCTGAGCCAGGCTTTGGGAGCAGCTCAGGGTGGGACTTCTGCTCCTGGTGCCACCCCTGGCTGGCTCATCCCACATCTCCAGCAGTCCAAGCCCCTCTCCTCCCTCCCTTTGCTGGTTCCCATCAATCCCCCAGCTCACAGAGCCCTGAGTGTCTGGGGAGTTGCCCTGTGGCTCCCTAAAGCAAGGGAACAGCACCCGAGCTCTCTGCTCCCCAAATCCCCCCAGTCCCTCCAGCCTCCATGGAGTGCTGGGGCCTGGGTCTCCCTTGGGGTGCCCTGCAGGCCTCCCTCATGGATTTGGGGGTTCACTCCTCTGTCTCAGAGTTGATTTAGAACCTTTAAAGGTGTTACAGAACTTTGAAAAGTTAAAAGCTGTAGTCCTGCCCTTCCTTCCCCTCCTGGGGACACAGGTTAAAATTGGCTTTTTCTCTTTTCTGGGAGCTCTATCCCCCAAAGAGCTCCCCAGCCCAAGTCCCTTTGTGGCCACGTTGATGTGAAGAGGAGGGAGGTTTAGCCAGGAGCAGTGACAGAATGGAATTACCTTCCCCTGCTTCATGAGGAAGCTCCAGTGTCAATACCCTTGGGTACTGATGTGCCTTCCATGTCCTACCAGCCCCTGGCAGTTCCCAGACCTGCTGCCTGCTGTTTTTGACTCCCTGCCTGTTGCAGGAGCAGAGAATTCCTTCCCTTCCCTCCTTGGGGTCACCCCCTCCCTCCTGCCCAGCCAGGGATTTTTGCAGAGCCCCAGAAGGGTTTGGGGACTCCTGAGTCTGTCCTGGTTGGACCTCAAAGCCTCAGGGGAAGGGCTGGGGCTGGTGCAGGAGGATGAGGAAAAAGAAATGAACTCCTCAGAAACCTTTTCTTGAGGAAAGAGCAGCCAAAAAAATCTCTGATCATGACATGAACAATTGATGGAACAAAGGACACAAGGCTGGTGGAGCAGCAGGGTCATGTTTTAAATGGCAATCCAGAATTTGTTTTTCATGTACTAATTTAAGAATTTAACTAAAACTAAAAACTAAAACTTTGGTTTTTTTAATTGCAACCTTTAATTAGTCTTAAATTTCTGAAATTTTACAAGTTTAGATTTTAAACATAGCTCTCACTTGCAGGTTTACATGTTGTAGTATTTAAAAAATGAGAAAGCCATCCTGGTTTTCCTAATGGACATCAGCAGAGTCACAAAGTTGGCACTTCTTTGTGCAAATAAGCCCCTGGGGAGTACATATTGAATGATTTAATTTGCCTCCTTTGAACAGTTGATCTGCTTGTGAGAATTTCCCATGTTTTTGTTCCAGATCACTCTGTTTCCCAGCCAATTATGGTTCAGAGAAGACCTGGGCAGGGCTTCCATGTGAACAGTGAAGTCAACTCAGTGCTGTCCCCACGGTCAGAGAGCGGAGGGCTGGGAGTGAGCATGGTGGAGTATGTGCTGAGCTCATCTCCTGGAGACTCCTGCCTAAGGAAAGGAGCATTTGTAAGTGACATTGCCACATTGCTGTTCTTTTCTGCCTTTGCTGCTTGGTTTCTTTGGTTGTGAATCATTCCTAGGGCAGGGGTTTCTTTCTTTGCTCTCAGTTTAGCTCTTCCCTCAAACAGGGCAGCTTTAGTCCTTGGCTTGGGGCTGTGGGATGGGAGATGGGAAGGTCTTGGCATTCCCTGGATCCTTGGAACAGCCCCCCAGCAGAAACACCCATCCAAACTAATCCTTGGGAAAGGTTCCCCAGGCCTCTCCACTGAGCCTGTGCCTGCCTTCTGCTGCCTCAGAGCAAAAACTCCATGTGATGGTGCCAGAGAATGGGATCCCAGCTCCAAACCCACTCTTTACCTGATGAGAACTGTCATGGCATGATGTTTATCCTTTTAGATTTTCCTTTCTGCTATTTTTTGGGGTAAACCCCTCCCCAATAAATATATTGGTCTCACACACCTTTCCCTGGCATTCCTGCTTGCTGGGTGGACGTGCTGTCCAGCTGGGAGTGCTGTCTGGGCAGGGTGTCTCCCGTGGGGAAAAGGCAGCACCCCTGTGTTTTGTGGGGTGGGGAAGGAGCACAGCCTGGCATTGAAGGATGTGGGGAGAGGTGGCATCAAGCCCAGCCCTGTAGTGGGGAAAATGGCTCCAGAAATGATGGAAAACCATCCTGTGGGTGTGCCTTTGCAGCCTCCCTCAGCCCTCCTGGGGTTGCTGGCCCTCCTTGGGGGATGCCCCAGAACCTGGGAGAGCCCTGAGGCCAGCAGGGAGGAGTTTTGGGGTGTGAACACTCAGGGCAAGGAGCCAGTTGATCCCAGCTGGGGGTCAGGGAGGGGTTTGCTCCTCAGCACAGTCAGGGTGACAGAGGTGACACAGCTGTCACTGCTGAGCACCCTTGTTTGGGGGAACATTGCTCCAAAGCTGGATTTACAGGTGGCATTTCCAAGTAATATTAAGGAAGCACAATTTTATTTTCTTTCAGAAGCACCACCAAAAGGTTTTTGCTTTCAGAGCAATTTTTTTTTCTCTAAATATGAGGGAAAAATCCCTCCCTCCAATCAGAGAGAGTGGGAAAAGGGTTCAGTGGATAGAAGCAGAAATGCTGTGTGCAGAGCACTTCTCCCTCCAGTCAAGTGGAAGGCAGACTTTGGATGTCTGTCCCTGTGACAGTACCAAAGCTGCCTCTGATAAATGTGTTTATATGCCCCTTGCTGGTTTTTATCATAAATTATGTTGTTTTTCCTCTCCCTTTTGTTGTTCAAAACACTGCCCTAGGCACCATCACCCTTTTTTCTCCTCCCAAGTGAAATAAAATGCAGTCACGCTGCAGATGTAACGCCACTCATGAAATGCTCAGCAGAACAGAAATCCCTTTTTTCCCTCTTTTTTCCCCCCTTTTTTTTTTCCAAACAACTCTGCTTCAGGATTACAGGGGCCAGTGATTGAGGCAGTGATTTATTTGAGTGTTTTTAAATGGGCTATGCCTTGGAATTCACCGTTGATGCCTCCAAAACTGAGGTGATTTTCAAACACTTGTCCAGTCAAGAGCTGTCTGTGACACTGAGCCAGGCACTTCAGAGGGACACTAATTCACTTTATGCCCCTGCAGCATTTGCTGCTGTTGATTTTGAAGTGCTTAAGTCCCATCTAGAAAGAGAATTCCTTAAAATTATTTTGGGATGGGATTTTTAGAGCCTATAAAAACAAACCTTGAGTTACTGAATGGAAAAAACCTGAATAGAGGAAACCCCTCTCGGAAGAGTGAGAACTAATTCCCTTATTTCTTTGATTATTATTGAGTATTTTGCATTTTTACTATTTTTTTGTAGGAATTGATGTTTACAAGGGACTTCTTTTATTGTGACATGTGTCTTTGATTTGTTACCATCTCAGGGTAACAGGAAAATTGATCTGAAAACTCAGCTTATTAAAACAATGTCTCTTTTGCCCAGGGGCCAAGGGATGCAGAGAGTGATGAGAATGACAAAGGGGATAAGAAAAGCAAGGGCACGTTTGATGGAGATAAATTGGGAGATCTGAAGGAGGAGGGGGATGTGATGGATAAATCCAATGGTTTGCCTGTTCAGAACGGGATCGACGCCGACGTCAAAGACTTCAGGTATGTGCATTGGTGCTTATTAATGAATCAGTTAATCATTAATCACTGTTGGGGTCTAACCCCTGCCACCAGCTCAGCCCCTCCAGACTCTCACTCCGTCCCCTGCAGTGCCATGGTGGAGAGAATCAGAAGGGGAAAAGAGAAAACTCGTGGGCTGAGGTGGAAACATTTTAATGTGGAAAGGAGAAACTGGGCATGGAAGTGAAGCTAAGCCAGGAATTCATCCCAAGGGAGGTGCTCAGCCTCCCCATTCCCAGGAGAGCTGGGCTGCATTGGGAGTCACTGGAGCATCTCCCTGCCCAGGAAAGGCTGAGGGAGCTGGGGCTGCTCAGCCTGGAGAGGAGCCCCAGCTGAGAGGGGCCCTCAGCCCTGGGGTCCCTGTCTGTCCCTGTGTCCCCCTGTCTGTCCCTGTGTCCCCCTGTCTGTCCCTGTGTCAGGGATGGCTCCGAGCAGTCCCAGGCTCTGCTCCAGGCCCAGCAATGGCCCCAGAGCCCCGGGCAGGGCTGAGCTCAGCAATTCCCCTGCACAGGAGGCAGAACTGCCCTGGGCAGTGCCCAGCCCTGAGCAGAGCCCAGAGAGGGGCTGGAGTCTCCTCCCTGGGATATTCCAGAGCCACAGAGACACACACAGTGCTGTGCCCTGAGCTCTGGGATGGCCCTGCTGGAGCAGGGAGGTGGCACCAGTGACCCACTGGGGTCCTTCCAGTCTGGGATTCTGTGACAGTGACTGGTGGAGACCAAACACTATCACTCCAAACACCCTCCCCTTCCTTCTTCCCTCAGCTCTGGGTGCTGTTTGGGCTGGGATATCACAGAATCCCTGAGTGGGTCGGGTTGGAAAGGACCTTAAAGGTCATCTCATCCCACCCCTGCCCTGGCAGGGACACCTCCCCCTGTCCCAGGTGCTCCCAGCCCCAGTGTCCAGCCTGGCCTTGGGCACTGCCAGGGATCCAGGGGCAGCCACAGCTGCTCTGGGCACCCTGTGCCAGGGCCTGCCCACCCTCAGTGTGACAAACTCCTTCCTTTATCTGAGCCCAATGATTTTATAAATGAATTATAAAATCTCTCTTATCAAATCCCTTGGATCAGTTGGGATCAGCTGTCCCAGCTGTGTCCCCCCCATGTCCCTGTGTCCCCCCAGCCCCTCACTGGTGGGTGAGGAGTGGAACAGCCCCTGGCACTGGGCAGGCCCTGCCCAGCAAGGACTGAGGAATCAGCCCAGTTCCAAACCTGCACATGCACTTCATGTTTTTGGGAAGATTTTTCCATGCTGTAGTGGAAGCTGCAGTGTCCCAAGGATGTTCTAAATGTCCTCAGGGAAGCACGGGGAGAAGGTGGGAACACCTGGGAGTTCAGGGCTGTGTGTTATTTTCACACCTGGTTTTAATCCCTCTGCGTGGGATTCCCATGGAAACCCCTATGGAAAGTGTTGACTCTGCTGGTGTCCTGGTCCAGATTACAGCTGGGGCTTTGGATTTGTTCCTTGCAGCTCTGCAGGGGTGCAAACCTCCTGAAATTGTGGCTGTTGATGTAATTGATACGTTTGTGTTCCTCACTCACTTACCTGGCTCCTGGTGGCCTGTGGCAAAACTGGAGAAGCCAAAACCAAATGGGAACATGAAGTGTAAGAGCCAAACCAAGTGCTGGGAGATGCACATTCCTGGCTCTTCCATGGATATGAAACATTCCCATGGAGCTCAGTCCCTGTTGTGTGTGCTCAGGAGCCCATGGCAGCTACCTTGGAATGGTGTTAGGTGAGATTTGCTGCCAGAGCATCACACAGTTAAAAATCACCAAACACCTCCATTAAACAGAACTATCTGAGGAGATTCTGCCTTGTTGTGGCTGGCTCTCAATTAAGGAGAAAACAGAAACTGAATTTTTTTACATTTTTACTGTAACAGGTGTTTGAGGCTGGGGACTGGGGGTTGTGGGTTATTTTTTATTTATTTTTAAAATACATCAATTTCTATGTAGAATTAACTCAGGGAACCATTTCAGACCACCTTTTTTACTTATCCCCCCTTTATTACACCACCTCCAGGCAGTTCTGGTGGGTCTGATGCTGGGCTGGAGCATTCCTGTTTTTATTTTTTTAAATACATCAATTTCCATGTAGAATTAACTTAGGGAACTGTTTCAGACCATCTCTTCATTTTTTTTTCTTGTCTTCTACAACACTTCCAGGGAGTCCTGGTGGGTCTGGGGGTGTGTTGCTGCTGTGATGCTGGGCTGGAACATTCCTGCTTCTATTTTTTGTTTATTTTTTTTAAATACATCAATTTTTCAGTAGAATTCACCCAGGGAACTATTACAGACCATCTTTTTTATTTTTCCCCTTCTTCTACAACATCTCCAAGCAGTGCTGCTAGGTCTGGGGATGTGATGCTGGGATGGATCATTCCTGCTTTCATTTTGTATTTTTTTTAAATAAATCAATTTCTCCATACAATTAACCTGGGCAAACATTTCAGACCATCTCTTTTATGTTTTCCCCCCTCTTGTACAACACCTCCGAGTAGTTCTGGTGGGTCTGGGGGTGTGATGGAGCATTCCTGCTTTTAGTTTTTATTTTTTCAAACACACCGATTTCTCTGTAGAATTTGGAGAAATTCCAAATTTGGAGAACTATTTCAGACCATGTCATTATTTCCCCCACCTCCGGGGGGTTCTGGTGGGTCTGGGGGTGTGATGGAGCATTCCTGCTTTTAGATGTAGTTTTTTTTAAACACACCGATTTTTTGAAACACACCAATTTTTTCAAACACACCGATTTCTCCGTAGAATTAATTTGGAGAGCTATTCCAGACCATGTCTTTATTTCCCCCCTGAACTCCCCCACCTCCAGGGGGTTCTGGAGGCTGAGATGCTGGCCTGGAGCTTTCCTGCCCTTCTCTCCTGACGAGTTTTTCAGGATGGCTCATCCCTGCTTTCATTTTGTATTTTCTTTAAATAAACCAATTTCTCCATACAATTAACTTGGGCAACCATTTCAGACCATCTCTTTATTTTTCTACCTCCTCTTGTACAAAACCTCCAAGTAGTTCTGGTGGGTCTGAGGGTGTGATGGGGCATTCCTGCTTTTAGTTTTTATTTTTTCAAACACACCGATTTCTCTGTAGAATTTGGAGAAATTCCAAATTTGGAGGACTATTTCAGACCATGTCTTTATTTCCCCCCTGTACTTCCCCACCTCCAGGGGGTTCTGGAGGCTGAGGTGCTGGCCTGGAGCTTTCCTGCCCTTCTCTCCTGACGAGTTTTTCAGGATGGCTCATTCCTGCTTTCATTTTGTATTTTCTTTAAATAAACCAATTTCTCCATACAATTAACTTGGGCAACCATTTCAGACCATCTCTTTATTTTTTTACCTCCTCTTGTACAAAACCTCCAAGTAGTTCTGGTGGGTCTGAGGGTGTGATGGAGCATTCCTGCTTTTAGTTTTTATTTTTTCAAACACACCGATTTCTCTGTAGAATTTGGAGAAATTCCAAATTTGGAGGGCTATTTCAGACCATGTCTTTATTTCCCCCCTGTACTCCCCCACCTCCAGGGGGTTCTGGAGGGTCTGGGGGTGTGATGGAGCATCCCTGCCCTTCTCCCCTGACGCGTTTCTCCCTCCCCGCGCAGCCGCACGCCCGGGAACTGCCAGAACTCGGCCAGCGAGGTGGATCTGCTGGGCCCCAACCAGAACGGCTCCGAGGGCCTGGCCCAGCTGGCCAGCACCAACGGGGCCAAGCCCGTGGAGGATTTCTCCAACATGGAATCTCAGAGCGTGCCCCTGGACCCCATGGAGCACGTGGGCATGGAGCCGCTGCAGTTCGACTATTCCGGCACTCAGGTCCCCGTGGACTCGGCCGCAGCCACCGTGGGGCTCTTTGACTACAATTCCCAGCAGCAGGTGAGGGGCTGCTCCCTGAGCCATCCCCCTGGCTCCAAAGGAAGCTCTGTGGGGTGGGATGAGCTCGGGATCCTGTCCTGGGAGAAGGGATGGAGGAGGGTTGGAGGTGTTCTCATTGTCTTTGTGCTGTGTGTGTGTGTCCTTCCTGGGAATTGGAGCAGATCTGCTTCCCAGGGCAGCTGGAATGAGCAGAATTCTCACAGCAGTTCCCACAGCACTGCCCTCTCTGCTGATCCTGCATGTCTCAAAGAGCAGGCACTGAAAAAGAGCTTTAAAGTCGTGTAAAAAATGCTAAAAAACCCCAAACACCCACCCTGGAGCCCAAGAAGTGACTGAGCCCCAACACCTGCTCAGCCCAGGTGTGAGCTCTGCACTGGGCTTTGCTGAGCCCCATGTTGGGTTTTGTTAAGCCCCAAATTGGGCCCTCCTGGTCCCTACATTGGGCTTTGCTGGGCCTCACATGGGGCTTTGGTGGGCCACACATTTGGCCCTGCTGAGCCCCACATTGGGCTGGGCTGAGCCCCCACAGTTGGTCCTGCTGAGCCCCACGTTGGGCTTTGCTGGGCCTAACATTTGGCCCTGCTGAACCCCACACTGGGCTGGGCTGAGCCCCACGTTGGGCTTTGCTGAGCCCCACACTGGGCTTTTTGCTGGGCCTCACATTTGGCCCTGCTGAGCCCCACATTGGGCTGGGCTGAGCCCCCACAGTTGGTCCTGCTGAGCCCCACGTTGGGCTTTGCTGAGCCCCACACTGGGCTTTTTGCTGGGCCTCACGTTTGGCCCTGCTGAGCCCCACATTGGGCTGGGCTGAGCCCCCACAGTTGGTCCTGCTGAGCCCCACGTTGGGCTTTGCTGAGCCCCACACTGGGCTTTTTGCTGGGCCTCACGTTTGGCCCTGCTGAGCCCCACACTCAGCTTTGCTGCCCTAGCCAGAGCAGCCCGAGGCAATTCCAAGTTCAAACCTTCTTCTACCTGAGCCTGATTTAAACCCTGAGGGCAGAGTCCACTACTACAGCCCTTTATCTGAGCCTGGCTTAGGTTTGTTTGACCTTTCTCCCACACAAGCCCAGACTCCCTCGTCCAGAGCCTCCCTTGGCTCCTGCTGAATGCTGGGCCTGGCTCCAGCAATCGACTCCTGCTCTGCTCCTGTTCCTGCTCGTTTGGGTAATGATTGTAAACTTTATTGCTCTCCCTTTGCAAGTCTGATCCCCCTCAAAGAAGAAGGGAATCCTTTGTTGTAGCTGATTGCAGGGATATATAACTCTCCCTGGCTTCCCTAAAATATCTGATTTTTTTAGCAGAAGAGCCTCTGGCACTCTGGAGTGAGGGAAACCATTGCCAAGTTTGTGCTGAGTTATCACAGCCTTAAAAGCAATGTAAATATCTGTGTTGGAGCTCAGTTGGCTGCTCTGTTCTACAGCATCTTTGGGAGGTTAATGATGGAAAATTTAGTGATTAAATTAAATAGCTGCTGTAGAGTTCAAAAAGGGAAAAAACCAGATAGTTCCAAGTCTTTGTCTTGCTCTGGTGTAAGGCCTGGGATGCCAGAATTACTGTTAAACCAGAAAAGTTGTGTGTTTTTTAAAACATTAGGGCTCCACAAGTGAGCTGCTTCTGGAGCAGCATTAGAGGTGGGACTGGAACGGCAGGAGTGGGAAGGCTGGAATTTGCATTTTGTCAGGGTTTTCTATTTAAGTGCAGGCTCATTTACAAGTTCCAGGAGTTTTTATTTGTTTCCTTCAGCCTTTAAAAATTAAGATTTCAAATTTGGCACGTCTGGCACCTCACTGGAGGAAATAAACCCTCCCAAAGGAGGGCAGAGCAGGGAAGGGTCCCTGTTTCCAGAGCGATGCAGATTTCTGGCTGGGTTTGGATTTTTTATTTCATACCAAGTGGATGGGCACTGTCCATGTGGAGCTGATGTCACCTCTGTGTCATCAGCTGTCTGAGAATCACAGAATTGCTGAGGTTGGGAAAGATCTGAGAGCACCGAGTCCCAGCTGTGCCCGATGCCCACCCTGTCCCCAGCCCAGAGTGCCACATCCAGGAATTCCTTGGGCACCTCCAGGGATGGGCACTCCAACCCTCCCTGGGCAAGGCCTGAGCTCCCTTTCCATGGGGAAATTCCTGCTGCTGCCCACCCTGAGCCTCCCCTGGCCCAGCCTGGGGCCGTTCCCTCTCCTCCTGTCCCTGTGCCCTGGGAGCAGAGCCCGACCCCCCCGGCTGTCCCCTCCTGGCAGGAGCTGTGCAGAGCCACAAGGGCCCCCTGAGCCTCCTTTTCTCCAGGCTCAGCCCCTTTCCCAGCTCCCTCAGCCCCTCCTGCTGCTCCAGACCCTTCAGAACTCCATTTCTCTGTTGTGAAGCCCAAATCCCCTCTCATCTCTGATTTTGGGGGAGCAGTGGGGACACAGCTGCTGCCCCTCAGTCCCACCCAGGCCCTGCTGTCAGACAAGATCTGTTATTTTTACTTTTCACCCTTGCTGCAGCTTCCACTTGCAGTGAAAGCAAACAGGAGCCTTTTGTCAGCCTGGGGTGCTGTAGTAAAGATCAGGAATCATTCCCCAGCCAAATATGCCCTCTCAGGGCAGGTTTGTGTAAATCCAGGGGTCTTGGATCCCACTTGTGCCCATTTCCTCAGTTCCCGATCCCCAAAGCCCGGGGTTCTTGCTGCCCACTGCCACTCCCAGCCCGGATGAAAGGGATATCTGACTTCTGCCATTCTGCTGTCAGCAGGAAATCTGTCCTGAACAAGGGATCTCCTCCCTAAAAGTGCCTTTTGGGGCTGTAGGGAAGCATCCCATCCTGAAGGGATTGCAGGCAGGCACAGCTAAAGGCAGCGTGAGGAGGGGGAAGGTTTTACCCACACGTGATCTGATGAGAGATGTCAGATGTTGGTATTGCAGAAGAAACTGGCTGAGGGAAATCTGATCTTCCAGCATTCTCATAACTGTGGGGTTCTCCTTGCTTGGAATTCCTTCAGTGAGCTCCTCCACGTGCTGGAAATCATCCTTCATTTGTCTGCACACAGAACAGCCTCACTGAAATGCTGGGTGATCTCCCTGAACTCCTCCAGAGCCGTGTCAGGCCTTTGTAGCTTTTCACTCCAACAGCCTGAAGTGCTCCAGGTGCACTTTCCTGGTACCTTTGTAAATCCAGGTTGCTATCCCTGTTGCAGAGGTTCCTTGTCCTTTTGCACTCCCTCAGTCCCACCTTTCCACACTGATCTGTGGGTTTGGAGTGCAGGGCTGTGCTGTCAGCAGATGGAGACAGCAGCCAGGCTTTAACAGCTCTTCCTAAATATTCCCAATGTTGAGTTGATGATTCCCAGAGCTCCTGTGGCTTATCTGGCTGAGCAAAGCCTGCAGTTGGGATGGTTTTTCTTGGCTCTGCTTTCTTGGACAGGCTACAGGATGAAATCTGCAGCTGCAGGGTTGGAGCTGGGCTGGGTTTCTTCTGAAGGAGCTGAGCAAGGCTGTGAATTAAAGCAGGGAGAGGGAGAGGTGACAGAACCCTGGAATGGTTTGGGTGGGAAAGGACTTCAAAACTCATCCAATTCCAACCCTTGCCATGGCAGGGACACTTCCCACTGTCCCAGGCTGCTCCAGCCTGGCCTTGGGCACTGCCAGGGATCCAGGGGCAGCCACAGCTGCTCTGGCAATTCCAGCCCAGCCCCTGCCCACCCTCCCAGGGAACAATTCCTGCCCAATCTCCCACCTAAATCCTTCCTCTCTTAGTTTAAGGCCCTTGTCCTATGCTGTAAAAGGTCCCTCTCCAGCTTTCTTGCAGACTTTTTATGTCAAATTTAGCAGGGACCAGCTGAGCCCCCAGAGCAGGCAGACAACAAAAAGAGCCAAGAGCAGCAGGTGCAATATTGATGGTGAAATACTGAGGCTCTGAGTAGGTGTTGATTCCTTTTTCCCAATTTTTCTGATTCCCAGATGGATCATTGAGTTGCATTTGGGAGGTGTGAAAGTTCTCACACCTGTAGAGTGAGTTCAGGAAGTGTTTTTAGGGAGATAAATGCTTTTTGTGCTCTCCAGACAAGGAAATAATAACCCAGCCATTTCCTCTCTGCTTCACTGTGACAGAATCCACATCAACAGGCTGGGAAAGAGATCCCAGGGATGCAAAAGCATGTGAAAACTCGAGGGTTTGCTGAAATTTGGCAGCTGAAGAAAGCCAAAAAGCTGAAATTGCTGAACTGATAAGAAAGCAAACCCCAAACACGAGGGTGTTCCAGAGGAATCCGCATTTCAGGAGGCAGTTCAGGGGATTTGTAGGATTTTTTTCCCCATATTTGCTGATCAGTGAGGTGTTGCTGGTCACTCCCACAGAGGCACTACCCCTCATTCCACGTTCTGCAGCTCCTCTTGTCCATGATCTCCTTGGTTTTTTGCACTCAGGGATGTCAGTGGAGCTTTGCCCAACTCCTGGTGACAGGTGGGCACCTGAGCAGAGCTTTGTGTGACCACAAATGGCACCTTCAAACAATAAATCAGGCCAGAAAGGCAGGTGTGTTGTGCTCAGGGCGTTTTATGGCCCAGGGAGGCAATAAAGGAGCTGTAAATCTGGTATTTTCCTCCACAAGGAACATTCTGATACCCCCTGGGTGTTTGTAGCAGCCCCAAGGTCCTGAGGGATGAGCAAACAAAGCTGTTGTGAGGGTGGGGGTTTGGCACACAGCAGGTTAATTCTGCCTCCCCTCAGTGCTGCATTTCCACCTCATAAACCCCATGCTGATGCCTCAGATGTGTTTTCTCCACCTGAACTTGTAAAAAGACAAAAAATGAAGGTGGATTTTTCTCACACAGCTTTGCTCTCCCTGCTCTCAGGAGAACCAGCTCCAATTTTTTTTTGCCTTAAAAAAAAAAAAAAACAGCCAAGTTTTCTTGGTGTTCCTGGGCTGCTTCTTGATGGTTGTGGGTTTCTGCCAAAAATTTGGGCAGAATTATTGCTGCTTCTGCCAGCAGTTCACTTGTCTGAAAGGAGGGCAGGATAATAGGTGTGAAAATCGTGGGCATTTGGGCATCCAAGTCTTTTCTGAGGGAGAGAAAACACTGCTCACAGTGATTTGTGAAGTCATTCCCACCTTGGAAATGATCCCTGGAAGGGACAGGGGATGGACGTGCTGGGTGATTTCAGAGGAGATGTTCAGCTGGTGTGTCCTTAAATGTTTTAATTAGAGCTGAAAATGGGTGAATTCAGGGATTTCCTTTCGGGAGAGGCAAAAGAAGCTGGGGAAGAAACTTACAGTAAGGCCCTGAAGAAAGAAAAAAAGACCCAAACCCTCAGCAAAATTATTTTAAGGGATTTTTTTTTTTTCTTAGTGAGGAATAATTTTTTTTTTCTTAGTGAGGAATAAATTGTCAATAACCTTGAGAACTGAGCAGGGGGGCTGGATTTAAAGGAAGTCTTTGGTCTGGGGTTTGTCATCCTGAGGCTGTGACCCCTCTGGTGGCTCTGAAGGCATCTTGGGTGTCTCAAACTTGGCTCTGCATCCCACTGCCACCCCACTGCCATCCCATTTCCCACTTCAGTCAAACTGGGAGGACTCACTGGTGTCACTGGTGTCACTCCCAACACCCGGGATCACTCCTGGTGACCCCAGGCTGCAGCAGTGTGAGCAGGAGCCAGGATAAATCCTTTGGGATTGAGGGAGCAGCAGAGGGAGAGCCCGGGCTGGGGTGGCTGTGCTGCAGGAATGGGAGGTTGTTTCAGCTGGATTAACTCGGGCAGTTGATCCCAAAGGAGTTCAGATCCTTTTGAGATGCAGAGTGAGTGTCTGCAGGGGTGAAGGGAGTGTGCCGTGAGGATTGCTTGGAAAGGAGGGAGTTGCTGATTTTTGTGCAGAGTTCAGCAGAGTATTGGGGTGTTTGTGCCTGAGTTCAGATGTGTCTGTGCCTGAGTTTAGGTGTGTTTGTACCTGAGTTTAGGAGTGTTTGTGCCTGAGTTTAGGTGTGTTTGTGCCTGAGTTCAGGTGTGTTTGTGCCTGAGTTCAGGTGTGTTTGTGCCTGAGTTTAGGTGTGTTTGTACCTGAGTTCAGGTGTGTTTGTGCCTGAGTTCAGGTGTGTTTGTGCCTGAGTTTAGGTGTGTTTGTGCCTGAGTTCAGGTGTGTTTGTGCCTGAGTTCAGGTGTGTTTGTGCCTGAGTTTAGGTGTGTTTGTGCCTGATTTAAGGTGTGTTGGTGCCTGAGTTCAGGTGTGTTTGTGCCTAAGCTAAGGACACTGTTGGTGTGTTTGTGCCTGAGTTAAGGAGTGTTGGTGTGTGTGTGCCTGATTTAAGGGGTGTTTGTGTATTTGTGCCCAGTTTCAGGGCACTGTATTTTGTGATTTAAGGACACTCTTTGTGCTCCCTGCCTGATTTAAGGGCTGTTCGTGCCTGGTTTCAGGACGCTGCTTGTGTTTTGTGCCTGATTAAAGGACACTTGGTGCTCCCTGCCCGGTTTAAGGGCTGTTTGTGCCCATTTTAAGGGTGTTTGTGCCCAGTTTAAGGGTGTTTGTGCCCAGTTTAAGGGCTGTTTGTGCCCAGTTTAAGGGCTGTTTGTGCCCAGTTTAAGGGGTATTTGTGCCCAGTTTAAGGGCTGTTTGTGCCCAGTTTAAGGGGTATTTGTGCCCAGTTTAAGGGGTGTTTTGTGCCCAGTTTAAGGGGTGTTTTGTGCCCAGTTTAAGGGCTGTTTGTGCCCAGTTTAAGGGCTGTTTGTGCCCATTTTAAGGGCTGTTTGTGCCCAGTTTAAGGGCTGTTTGTGCCCAGTTTAAGGGCTGTTTGTGCCCAGTTTAAGGGCTGTTTGTGCCCATTTTAAGGACTGTTTTGTGCCCAGTTTAAGGGCTGTTTGTGCCCAGTTTAAGGGCTGTTTGTGCCCAGTTTAAGGACTGTTTTGTGCCCATTTTAAGGACTGTTTTGTGCCCATTTTAAGGGCTGTTTGTGCCCAGTTTAAGGGCTGTTTGTGCCCAGTTTAAGGGCTGTTTGTGCCCAGTTTAAGGACTGTTTTGTGCCCAGTTTAAGGGCTGTTTGTGCCCAGTTTAAGGACTGTTTTGTGCCCAGTTTAAGGGTGTTTGTGCCCAGTTTAAGGGTGTTTGTGCTCTGCCCACAGCTGTTCCAGAGGCCCAACGCACTGGCAGTGCAGCAGCTGACAGCAGCCCAGCAGCAGCAGTACGCCCTGGCTGCTGCCCACCAGCCACACATAGGTGAGTCTGCCCTGCTCCTGATCCCTGGGGAAAACACCGGGGGAGAAGGGATTTGGAAGGGTTTAAAGGGTTTTACAGATGATCATCAATGCAAGATTTGCTTGTGGGTGTCTCTTGCACACTTGAGAAGCCTTTTAAAGGAGTTTAAAGGAGTTCCCTCTCTGGCAGGACTGACAAACCCTCCTGAGGGTGCTGGTCAGTCAGGAGAGGCTTTGGAAGTGTCTGAGTGAAGCATAAATCAGGGTAACAGCACAGTGAAGTGAGGGGAAATGCACCATTTAATATCAGCTGAATGTGCTGCCTGGGGTCTTATAAGTAAAAACCCTAATTTATGCAAACACATGATTGATAGTAATAAAAATTATTCATAAAATATATTTATTGACTGGTAATAAAGCACTTAATCATGTGTAGAAAACCAGGAAAACTATAGAAGGGCTACTCCTGGATGATTAAACCTAAATGTTTTTAGCACAATAAGCAATTTGTGGTGGTTCTTCCTGCCCCAGACCCCAATATAAACATGTTGGGCTGTCCCAGCTCTGTGCTGTGCCCTTGTGTGCTCAGTGGAGTCCAGGGGTTGAAATCATTCAGCTTTTAACTTCCTCCCCTTCACCTTCACCTCCCCTCACACCCCTCTCCCGCCCACCTGGGCTTTCTCTAATGATTAAACTGTCCTTTGCAGAGGATGGGAATGCTTTTCCAGACTAACCAGGTGGGATGCTGGGATCCTGTGGTGGGCATGGAGCTCACAGTGGGGTGGTTTGGGTCCTGATTTACTCCCTGTAGGAAACACAGAGTAGTAACAAGCCCCAGTCTCCTCAACAGGGTCTGTCTGCCCTGCAGAAGCACCCGAGCTGTTGGATATAAAGGATTTTACCTCTTAAGGAGCACTGAATCCTTGGAATTGGGTTTTTTCCTGCCAGATCTCTCCTCTGCCCATCAACACTCCCTGTAGAAAACCACCCATAAAAAACTTAAAACCACTAAACCAGCCCGAGTTTGGTGTTGCCCATGCAGCAGCAGGGGGGTTGTGGTGGGGCTGCAGTCCTGTTGAGTTTGTTTTTACTGACAGGGATGTTTTCAGCAGGTTTAGCTCCTGCTGCCTTCGTTCCCAACCCCTACATCATCAGCGCGGCGCCTCCGGGGACGGATCCCTACGCGGCCGGGCTGGCGGCAGCTGCCACGCTAGGTGAGAAATTCCAGCTCCCTCTGCACCCCAGAGCTGCTCTGCATCTGTGACTGCCAGAGGGAAACAGCAGCATTTCTGTGGGGGGAGGATTAGCGTAATGGTGTGGCTGTGAGTGAAACCAGAATTTGTCGTTGAAGCTGGAGGTGAAATGAGATAATTTTTGGTTGACGTGTGCTGTGGGGTCAGGCTCGCAGAGCAAGTGGGAAGGCAGCCGCTCACAGACACAAATATTGCTGCGTTTTTGGGGTGTTCTGGTGACTGACAGTAGCAAGGAAAACCTCTGAGAGCAAACTTAAATGGCTGGAAAGACACAGGATGTGCATCCCCTTTCTCTTCAGCTTGTGGCGCATTCTGCAAACGAGCTCTTCCCTGAAATTCTGTTGGGAATTTCCACTTCCTGGGAGGCTCATGCTGGGAACGTGCCCTTTTCCAGATGGCAGCCAAGATGGAGCCTCTGCTCTTCCTGCAGGATCTTCCTCCAGGCATTGGTGTATCAGTTCCCAAATTCCTCCCAGCTGGCACAGCCAGAATTGGTGATTCTGGAGGTGACAGCTCCGTGCCACAGCTGATCAGGCATTGTGGGGACACGGTGAACGTTGGACCTCTGCTCTGGGTGCCATAAAGGTCTTGCCCAAGCACTGGGGACAAAGCAGGAATGTGCTTTTAGGAGAGAATTTTTAAAGGAAGAACAAGCTTCTGAAGTGTATTTTTAAAGGAAGAACATGCTTTTAGGAGAGGATTTTTAAGGAAGAACCTGCTTTTAGGAGAGGATTTTTAAGGAAGAATGTACTGTAAAGGGAAGAGGATTTTTAAAGGAAGAACATGCTTTTAGGAGAGGATTTTTAAGGAAGAATGTGCTTTTAGAGGAGTATTTTTCCAGCCCTGCCTGGCTTTCCTTGAGCAAGGCAGAGGGGATGTTCTGTTCTGCAGATGAACGCTGCTGTGTTTGGGGTGGGGCTGTTTGTGGAGGCTCTCACTGCTGCCATGTTCCATTTACAACCTGTACACTCACTTCAATCCCCTTTTTTTGGGTGGCTTGTCCCAAATCAAACCCACAGACCTGGCTTGTGTTTGGATGTGACACTCTGTGCTTTGGGACACGACTTTGGGCCAGCTCTTAAATCAGCCCTGCTGAGCTTTTAAGCTTTGAGGTCACTGTGGGGTCAGCTCTGAATTCAGGCACTGCTGCCCACTTGGAGGGAGTTTGTAGTGGATCATGCAGATGTGTGTAAAGAGTTTGGATTATTAACTGGGGATTGGCCTGGGCTGCTGGGAATTTTGTGCTGGGATTGTGCAATGCCATGGGGAGGTTGGGTGGAGCTGGCAAACCAGTGACACCGTGGTTCTGTGGGACACAGCCAAGGGCAGGAGCACGAGGACATTGCTGCTGCTGCAGGGCTTGATAAAACCTCCTGTGCTGGTGGCTGGAGCAGGGAATGAATGAGCTGAGCTGCTCTTGGCCAGTGCCATAGGGGAGTGCAGGGAGGAGTTCCCAGAGCGTTGGCAGCCCAGTTCCAGGCAGAGGAGGAGATTTGTGAATGATTTCTGGACAAAGAAGTTCCTGCTTGGCCTTCCTGCGTCACCTCAGGGCCTCCAGAGCCCATTTCTGGGTGACAGCAGAGTGCAGAGGAGCAGCAGGTCAGCAGCTTGATTTCATAGAAAGACCACACAGAGCTGGGCCCCGTTTCCAGGAAATACAAAGTGTTGGCCACAATTTCTTTTTGTCAGCTCTACTGAAGCTGCAGCTGCCTGAGCTTTTGCAGCCTCTGACCAGGAGAAAACCCCATCTAGGCTGTGCTTAACTCAGGTTTTGGACATTTGAACTGGAAATAACTCCCCAGGGATACCTAAAGCATCCCAAAACTTGGCACCAAGGCCTCTACTTGAATAATTCTGAGTTTATGACTCTGAAAAGAAACAAAACAATGTGTAATGTGCTGGGTGTATTTATAGTGTTTACACCACTGAGAAATAGTTACTTTAACCTTCTCATCCAGCTTGGGACCCTAGAAATGACAAGATAAACTTAATGTTGATGTTTATTTCAGGAAAGCATCTTTTCTGTCTAGGCCTGAGCACTTTTGAGAATCCTTTTATTCTGTCATGGCTGAGAGCAGCACTGGAGGGACATGGGACAATTAAAATGTTTATATAAAGCCAAAAAGCCTCCTTGAGTGTTAAATTGGGAGGACTTGGAGAAACTTCTGAGATGGAAGGAATGAGTTTGGAGTTATTGGGAGTTTATTGCTCACAGTTACTCTCAGAGCAGAGAGGAATCTTTGGGGTGTGTTTTATGGCAGAGATAATCTGTCAGTTAAAGTTCTGCCATTGTGGCAGGTTTGTCATGATTGTGAGACTGGCAGCTCTAGGATAATGCTCTTCTTTCCCAACAATAGCAGCATTTTAAAGAACAAATTTGAATGCAGAGGGAAGAACTTCCTAGAAAAAAACCTCATTTAGATTTTAAACTGTGGGGAAGATATTGCTGCCTTTGAATTGCCTTCCATCATTTGAGAAAGATGTCACTCAAGAAACTGAAAACTTGCCTTTTTTAAGGCCAGTTGGGAAATGATTCCCTCTGGGGTGGAGTGTTCCAGGCAGAAAAGTGTTCCTGTTCTTTGTGGAGAGGTGGATAAATGCTGGGCTAACCTGGATACAGGAGAAGCAGAGGCTCCCACAGCAGTTCTGGGATTTTCAGCCTTGGGTGGTGGGAAATGATTCCCTCTGAGGTGAAGTTCAAAGGAGAAAAGCCCTGTCCTCTGTGGAGAAGTGGATGAATGCTGGGATAACCTGGATACAGGAGAAGCAGAGCCTCCCACAGCAAATTCTGGGGTTTTTTCAGCCTTGAGAGTCTGCTCAGGCCCTTGGTGCTGAGCTGGAGCAGGTGTGGATGTGCACACACCTGCCAGGACTGGGATTTGGCAGCTTCTGCAGCTGGGCTTATCCCAGGTACCCCAACAGTGCCAGCTCTGCCCTTCTGGACTGGGGCAGCACCTCTGAGCTCAGTTTCTCACTGCTGTCCCTAAAAACCAGCACTCCATGGATATCTGTGGATGCTATGCTGGGAATTCCAGAGAGATCACCCCACAAACCACTGGGAATTGCTGAGGTGGTGTTTGCACCCCACAGATCAGTGGGGATTGCTGAGGTGCTGATTGCACCCCACAGATCAGTGGGGATTGCTGAGGTGGTGTTTGCACCCCACAGATCAGTGGGAATTGCTGAGGTGGTGTTTGCACCCCACAGATCAGTGGGGCTTGCTGGCTGCAGCCTCTCTCTGAGCTCCCTGAGGCAGCTGGAGGCCGTGTCACTGCTCCCCAGCCCTGGCTGTCCTGCAGGAGAGGCTGGAGTGTGCAGGCTGAGCTGAGAGCACAAACCCCGTTCTGGACACGCTCCCAGCTGGGTTTGCTGGTGCTCCCTGGACGGAGCAGCTGTGGGTGTCCAGTGGCTGATGTGTGAGCACGGGGAATATTTGCCCCCAGAGCTGCTGGGATGGTTTGTGTTCCCAGGAATGCCCAGCTCCAGTGGGTGCAGGAGCAGGTGCAGCCTGTCCTGGAGGGAGGGAGCAGCTCTGGGTGCTGCTGCAGTCTGGCAGTGATGCCACACTTGCCCTCACTGAGAACTCTGTTCAATAATGAGCCTCCTGTGCTTGGAGCAGCTGAGCCAGACTCGCAGCCCTTTCAAGCCCAGCTGCCTGCAAACTTCAAAGCTTTTGTGTCTCCTCTGCTTTTATACACCCAAGGCTTTGGCAGCAACCCCTGACTAGGAGAAAAACCCATCTAGGCTGTGCTTGGTTGATAATTAAGAGCTGAGACTAAAATATCCCAGAGATGCCCAAATTTTTGCCCAGATAAAGGGGCTTGCAGCAACTTCCAGCAGCCTGAGGGCAAATGCAGGTTAATGACTTGTGTTAAGAGGGAGCAATTGCAGCTCTTTCCCTGCTGGGTGCAGGAGAACTCCAGGAGTTGGGGTCTGATGTGCATTCAGTGATTAGAAACAGGTTAAAATCACTCACTGCTTACCTGTCTATGCCTGCTGAGGCACCACAGTGCACCTTCGTGGCACTGATGCATTTGCTGCAGGTTTTTTTTCCATTTTAGCTGGCGCTGCTCATGAATTTCCAGGTTGGAGGGTAAGAAATGAGTGGTTGCTGCACCAGATCTGAGTAGGAGCAGCAGATCAGCCTCTGTGATTCTGTAAATCCAGCAAGAATGGGCTTGGGGCAGAGTTTTGGGGTGAGATACAAATCCAGGTGTTCAGCAGCTGCCTGGAATTTGCCAGCACCTCCCTGCTGTGCACAGAGCTGGGCACCTAAATCCTAAATCCGGGGAAAGCACGGTAGTTAAACCCAGAATAATATAAGGAGAGTAACTCTTACATGTGTGAAACATGAATTTAATATTTGGCACAAAACATGGAATGAATATCCTGAAGTGTGGATGTGGGAGCAGTAGCTCATCCAGGTCCTTGGCATTCTGCAGGAGTTCAGTTGAGCCTTTTACTGTAAAAAAAAAATCAAGAAGGGAACAAAAAGGAAAAGGGACTTCCAGGATTTTCCCCCTTTGTCTCAGCCAGCACTGAACACTCAGCACTGTGTTTGCACCTCCCTTTTTATGTCATCCCTCATTTTGCACAGAAGCACAGACCTGGGCAGAACCCAAGTGCTGAGTGTCTCGGTTAAAAAAAGAAAAAATCCAAATCCCTGTTTTTACTCCAGCCATGACCAAGATTCTCTAAAGATTTGTTTATTCTAGTGTCATACCTGACTCTGGCTCTGCCTCAGTTATTCCTGCAGTGGGGAAGGAGCCCTTGGAATGGGGGATGTAGTTGGGAATCAAAGGGAACACTTCTGCTTTTCTGCTGGCCCTTCATAAAGATATCAAACAGTCGTATTAAAAATATTATTGGATCCCCATCCGTGTTATTTGGTGGGAAGGGCTCCTCCCCCAGCACTGAAAGCTTCCTCAGCATTATTCCAGCTGGGATTATTTAAGGAGAGAGGCTGCCATTCTGCTATCTCCAAATTTCTGTGGTGTCCTGAGACCTGATAGACACAAGGAATCTTCAAAAGTGAGGCTTTTCCTGCTGCTCTCCAAGATTATTATTTTTAAGCCTCTTAAGTTTGAGGAAGGAATGTGAAGTTTGAGGAGGGAACGTGGGAAGGGACAGGATCGTGCAGCCTCTTTTAGGGGAGATTTGCAAATGCAAAGCAGGGCTGGAAAAAGCACATTTTAACACTTGAGAGTTGATGCACTCCAGCTGTGAAGGGGGTTTGGTAATTTATTGAGGAGCTGAAGGTGGATGGCAGTGAGCTGTGAATGTCAGCTGGGATGAGAAGTTTGATCTCTGTGCTTGAAGCAAGGTTCCTCTGTTTGGCTTGGAGATTTTTGTTCCTTCCCTGTAAAACCAGGGCACACCCATAAAAACATGGAATCACTGCTGGCAGTTTGACCTCATGCAGTGATGAAATTGCAGGTCTGACTTGAAACTTCATAAAATGTGTGCCTGAAATGCCAAATCCCCCTGTGTTTGCAGAGGGTTTCACACAGATCACAGCAAAGCAGCCACCATGAGCGGGTGGTTTTGGGGTGCTGTTTTTGGTGGTTTTGGGGTGCTGTTTGCGGGTGTTTTTGGGGTGCTCTGTGCCCCTTGCCCCCACAGGAGCTCACCCTGCCCGTGCTGTGTTCCAGGCCCTGCCGTGGTGCCTCACCAGTACTACGGAGTCACTCCCTGGGGAGTTTATCCTGCCAGCCTCTTCCAGCAGCAAGCGGCCGCCGCCGCCGCCGCCACCAACTCTGCCAACCAGCAAACCACGCAGCAAACCCAGCAGGGCCAGCAGCAGGTAAGGACTGGGGGGTCACGGGACAGGGAGCACCGGGGCTTTGGATGTCAGGGCACCAGGGCATGTCCTGAGCTGGAAATGACCCCCCAAGGATCATGGATTCCAAGCCCTGGCCCTGCACGGACCCCGCAACAATCCCACCCTGTGCATCTCTGGGAGCGCTGCCCAAACTCTGGCAGCCTCAGGGCCCTGCCTATGCCCATGCCCATGCCCATTCCCATGCCCATGCCCATTCCCATTCCTGTTCCCCTTCCCCTTCCATTCCCATTCCTGTGCCCATTCCCATGCCTGCGCCCATTCCCCTTCCCATGCCCATTCCTGGTCCCGTGCCCATTCCTGTTCCCATTCCCATTCCCCTTCCCCTTCTCATGCCCATTCCCGTGCCCATGCCCATGCCCATTCCCATTCCCTCTGGAGGAAGAACATCAGGGAGAATTTCTTCCCAGAAGGAGTGATTGGACGATGGGATGTGTTGCCCGTTGGAGTGGGGTCACCGTGCCTGGAGGTGTTTCAGGGAAGCCTGGATGTGTCACTCTGTCACTCGGTGCCATGGCCTGGGGGACAAGGCGGTGTCAGATCATAGGTTGGACTTGGTGATCTTGTTTCCAACCCAGCTGATTCTGTGTAGAACCCAACCCAAACCTCCCCTGACTCAGCTCCAGCCATTCAAAACCCTGATTTTTCCCATGCCTGATCCTGACCTCAGCTCTGAGCAGTTTCAAGTGAGGAGAAAACCCTTTGGCCTCTCTCAAAAACAAAGGGACGAGAGCCATCTGTACATTTGTAGTTTGATTTGTCCATCATGCCCCTGGAGAGTGGCACACGTACATGAGTGATGGTGAATTACTGAGTCAGTGCTTTGGAAAACACCAATGGATCAGGTTGGGAGCGGCCTGAGCTGTGCAACAGCAAACCTGTGGTGCTGTTGGCGTGTGAGGGGGAATCACCAGGAGCCAGAGCTGGGCTTCAGTCCCCTCAGCAGCTCTCCTGTCTGGTCCTTGGGTGATGGAGGTGGCAGAACAAAGAGCAGCTGCCTGTTGAATTTTTCAGCTCAGCAGCTGAAAACCCTTTGAAAGCCAAACCCCAGTGTCAGGAGGTGTTCTAAGGCCTTTATAGATGCAGCAGGAGTGAGCTGAGAGAGCTTCTGCAAAGGCTCAGGCTATTAAAATAAAATATCTCAGTGCCACTGGCCTTTATGGGATGTTTCATTACTTTGATGGCCGTGGAGCAGGCATGAGTGGGGTGGGGAGCAGGGTTTGGAATGCAAGCCCTGCTCCGTGAGGGGATGCAGCAGGGATTGTTTGCATTAAAAGTGCTGAGGCAGAGGCTTTGGGAACCTGGAGCACCGAGTGTGGGCACTTGATTTGTGACCCTTGTGACACCTTAATAGTGTGTTAGTAAAACCCAGCAGCGTTCCAGTGCTGCACCTGCACCCCCTGGAATTCCTGGCTCCCAGAGATCCCCTGGGCTGCAGGGTTCCTGTCCAGGCTCGGGGGGCACATCCCAGTCAGTGAACCTTGGGGTCCTTCCCAGCCTCTCTGTGCACAGGGTCAGTGTTTGCTGTTAATAACTCCAGCAGGTGGCACCCAGGATGTCACCTCTGCAGCAGGATGTGCTGAGGACACGGGCATGGCTCGTTCAGTGAGCTGAGCTTGCAGATCCTGCACCAGCTCTGAGTGGGGCTCTGACAAACCAAGCCAGGCCAGGTAACTGCAGGGAAGGCCACTCTGCCACTGTCCTCTGAGGGACTCCCAGCACAGCAGCTCACCCAGACAGCCCCACTGTGGCCTCTGTGGCCGTGGTTACCTGGGACTGAAGTCACCTGCTCACTGCAGGGCCTGGTGGCTGGAGACAGCCAGGTCACCTCCTGACACCTGCCCCCAGCTCCTGAGCTGGCCTTTGTAAGGTTTCTGTTCAAGAGGGCTTTTGATGGGGCTGTGGTGACAGGGACCAGATGTTAGCTGGGGTGGGCAGGTGGCTTGTACCCACTTTGACAGAGGATGAGTGTTGGAGGTGGGCTCAGGGAGTTAGAGAGGTTGGAGAAGCTCTCTGAAGATCGAGTCCAGGCATTAACCCAGCACTGACCCCTGTCCAGGCACCACATCCATCTGTGTTTTGAACACTTCAGGGATGATGGGGACTCCACAACTGCCCTGGGCAGCCAGTTCCAAAGCCTGACCACCCTTAAAGTGAAGGAATTTTCCCTGATGTCCAATTTTCCCTGATGTCCACCCTGAGCCTCCCCTGGCCCAGCCTGGGGCCGTTCCCTCTCCTCCTGTCCCTGTGCCCTGGGAGCAGAGCCCGACCCCCCCGGCCGTCCCCTCCTGGCAGGAGCTGTGCAGAGCCACAAGGGCCCCCTGAGCCTCCTTTTCTCCAGGCTCAGCCCCTTCCCCAGCTCCCTCAGCCCCTCCTGGGGTTCCAGCCCCTTCCCCAGCCTCATTCCTTTCCCTGGACTCACTCCAGCCCCTCAGGGTCCTTTTTGAATGTGAAGAAAATTGAATTAAGAGCAAAGGAGAGAAGCTTTCCTCCCTAGTCCTGCTCCTGCCTGGTGACAGTGCTTTCTCCTGGATCCCAGAATAACCCAGTGGCTGTTCCTGTTCTCTGCAGGTGCTCCGTGGAGGAGCCAGCCAGCGGCCCCTGACTCCCAACCAGAACCAGCAGGGCCAGCAGACGGATCCTCTGGTGGCCGCCGCCGCCGTCAACTCGGCGCTGGCCTTTGGCCAGGGGCTGGCAGCAGGAATGCCAGGTACCAGCCTGGGCCTGGGAGGTGGGCTCTGCCAGGGCTGCCTTGGCCTGGCAGCCTGTGCCTGCTGCTCTGGGGTTGGGGGGTAATCCAGGGGTGTGTCCCCACCTGGGCTGCACTGAGGGCTCACAGGTGACACTAATGTTACCCCGCCCTGTTGTTGTACTCCAAGAACTGATGGCTCCTGTGGAAAATCACCTCCAGATTTTGCCGTGGATGGTTGGAGCCTATGGGATCTGTATTTTAAAGCTCAGAGGTTTCTTAGTCCCGTTCATTCATCTCAGCTCTCTGTGCTTGCCACTTGACTTAACAGGGGCTTCCTTCCATGATTGCTCTTCCAAGAGGCTTAAAAACAGGGAAAGAAAAGGGATGAAAGGGAGCAGGGTTTAGTTCTTATTTCTGGCTCTTCATTGGAGGAGCTGCTGTAGCAGTTCTGACTCTGATCCCAGAGGCTTTGGAGTAAAATGCTGCTGCAATTCAGTTATTCAGAATATTATTGTGATGGCAAAGGACAAAGCTGAGCTCATTAGAATAACGTGCAGATATGTCTTGCTGGTCAAATGTAAGGAAAAAAGGATTATTTGGATTTCAGGTCTCCTTGCTGGCAGTGTCACATGGTTGTTAATGGGGTTTTTTTTATTGCTTAAGAAGAATGTTGCAGTATTAAGTTACAAAGTGAGCTGTGCAGATTTCCAGCAGTCTGCAGATTTCCTTTAATCTCTGTTATTTGGGTTGTATTTGCAAAGCAAATACACACATATATACAATTATAGATATATGTTTGTACCTGTATTTGCAAAGCAAATATTCACAGGGAACATTCTCTTAGTGACCTCCCACCTTAGAGAGTGACTGCATTTAATTTTAATGTTTTCATTTAATGTAAAATTCCATAATGAGGTGCCTAAATCACTCTATTCTGTCAGTCTGCTGCTGTGTGTATCACCAGCATTTATGAGAGTTTATTTACATGCATTTAGGGATATTTTATGGTACCAACATTCCAAAGTACAGAAGAGGAAGTTCCCTGTGGGTGCACCCTGGCAGCCCCAGCTCTGAGCAATCCCAGCACAGGTTGTACTTACCATGGAGCAGCAATGCTGCTTTTGTATTTTAAACCTTTTCTGAGCTGAATTTACACTGGCGACAGTGTAGCATAAAGATTCAGGGGGCAAAAAGTCTCTTCTACCAGTAATTCTTGGTGTAAAATCATAGACTTTTTTGGGAAAAGCAGGGCTGCTCTTGCTTCTTTTTTTTCCCCATCAGCTTTTCCTTTCAAAGGAAAAGCTTCAAAGCTTCTTGCACTGCACTCACCTGGACATGACTGATGTGTTTGTCACCTGCCCTGTCCCCTGTGCTCTCCTCTGCAGGTTACCCAGTGCTGGCTCCTGCTGCTTACTACGACCAAACCGGAGCCCTGGTGGTCAACGCCGGGGCCAGGAACGGCCTGGGGGCTCCCGTGCGCCTGGTGGCCCCTGCCCCTGTCATCATCAGCTCCTCTGCAGCCCAGGCAGGTGAGTGCTGTCCCCTCCTGGCCAGGTGAGTCCTGCCCCCCCAGTGGTTCAGACAGGTGACTCCTGGTCCCTCCAAGTGCCTGCTGTGTCCCCAGTGTCCCCACCCCTCCGTGCTCCGCTGGCAGTGATGACAAACTTGCCCTCACTGAGATCCATCCAGGGATGGTTGTTGAGAAACATCCTGTGTGCTCAACTTGGGCTGAGCCTCCGGAGCAGCCACCGAGAGGGGGAGGAGAGGAACTTGAGTTATTTTGTAGAGTTTCATGGCAGGTATTTAAATTTGTCCCTTGGCACCAGCTGTCCCACCTGCTAGAGCCTTCAGAATTCCCAGCAGCTCCAGGGAGAGCTCCGAGCCCCTGGCAGGGCCCAAAGGGGCTCCAGGAGAGCTGCAGAGGGACTGGGGACAAGGGCTGCAGGGACAGGAGCCAGGGAATGGCTTCCCAGGGCCAGAGGGCAGGGCTGGCTGGGAGATTGGGCAGGAGTTGTTCCCTGGCAGGGTGGGCAGGGGCTGGGCTGGAATTGCCAGAGCAGCTGTGGCTGCCCCTGGATCCCTGGCAGTGCCCAAGGCCAGGCTGGACACTGGGGCTGGGAGCACCTGGGACAGGGGGAGGTGTCCCTGGAGTGGAACAGGAAGAGTTTTGGGGTCCTTTCCAACCCAAACCATTCCGTGATTTGTGCTTTATGATACCACTGTGCCTGAAATGGCCTTTGCCGTGAGTTGCTTTGGCATTTATTTGGGTTCCTTGGGAGTTAGGACTTTTAAAGGATTTTTCAGCCAGAATCCATTGGTGTGAGCAGCCCCTGCCAGCACTGGGCTCAGAATATGAAATGGGCCTTTTAATTGTTTTCTTGTAGCTCTTGTTTATTTTGCTTTTTCTTTAACTTTGGAACTGGCTGAAAACCAGAAGTCCTCAGGTTTGATATTCTTGGCACCTCAGTTCGTGTTTCATCTGCTGAAGGATCATTTCATTTATTTCACAACTCGGGTTTCTTAATTGGCCCTTGCAAGTGTGGGCCTGCACTGATTGGACTCTTCGATCTTTGGAGAAAGAACCATTCCTGAGTTTGATCTGTGCAGCTCCAACAGCAAGAGCAGCTGGGCATGGCTGGAGTCTGGGGGCTGCGGGCAGCTCACACAGAAAAAAACAGAGATCTTTGCAGAGTTCGGTCCTGAAAGTGAAAACCTCCAGCAGCTCAAAGCGACCTGCTAAGTTTTAACTTCCAGAAACGAGATAAAAAATGGATTTTCTCCGTGGTTTTCAGTGGCTTTTCCAATTTCCCCCCGTTTCTGTGTCCCGCAGCGGTGGCGGCAGCGGCAGCATCGGCCAACGGAGCAGCAGGGGGGCTGGCAGGGACCACCAACGGCCCCTTCCGGCCCCTGGGCACGCAGCAGCCGCAGCCCCAGCCCCAGCAGCAGCCCACCAACAACCTGGCCTCCAGCTCCTTCTACGGCAACAACTCCCTGAGCAGCAACTCGCAGAGCAGCTCGCTGTTCTCGCAGGGCTCTGCCCAGCCCGCCAACACCTCCCTGGGCTTCGGCAGCAGCAGCTCCCTGGGAGCCACGCTGGGCTCGGCGCTGGGCGGCTTCGGCACGGCAGGTGAGGGAGGGCTGCAGCTCTCCTGGGACAGGCAGGGCAAGGAGGACCCACGTTGGAGGAGTTTGTGCTCTGAGCTGAGCCCTCCTCGCCCATCCCGGCGTAACTGGGGATTTTCCTTCAGGGACTGCTTCAGGCTTTTAAAGTCTGCAGCAGTTGTTGGCAGGGATGCTTTTGGTAGGTGATAGTTAGCAGTAGCAGAGTAATTAGTTTGGTTTGTTACACACGTTGTCAGTCAGCCCCTTGGTAAGTGTTTTTCCCTGCTGGGCTGACAGGAGTTGGTTCCAGGCTGTACCAACCCCTCTCACCTCAGAGCAAAGGCTGAGGAACTCCTCATAGCTTTAAAAGAGCTGATCTGAGGTGGTTTCTGTGCTGTGTTCTGGGAGTTGTTCCCACCACAGACCAAAAGAATCACTCTGGTTGGGAGACACCTCCCATCCATGGTTTATTTGGGCAGTTGGAGACCAGGGTTCCTCTCAGAATCAAACCCATCCAGAGACATCTGTGGGTTTTTAGAGCTTTTTTCCCTTAGGTTTTTTTTTTTCCCTTAGGTTGAAGTGGAACAAGTGTTTTAATTACTGGTCAGTCCCGGGGCAGTAATTATGTCCTGAGCTTTGCTCCTCTCATCCATGTGAGGGGCAGGTTCCAACATGGCTCCATCAGAACAGGCTCAGGGAGGTGCTGTCACCTCACAGAGGAGCAGTTTGCAATGCAAAGTTACTCTAAATATTTCTCTTCAACCCAGCCTGAGAACTGGAACCATCCTGGTTCCAGGTAAACACAGCGTTTGCTTCTCTCACCTCAGTTTATTTAACTAATGGAATTCCATGAGTGGTTTGCTCAGTGCCAAGATGCACAAAGTTGTTTTCCCTCAATCAATGAATAAAACTCTGATCCTGCTGCTTCTGGAGTCCCTGTGCACTCAAGAAAAATGATCAGCTCATTGCAGTTAACAATTTCACTATTTATTAAACAAGATTTTAATGCAAAATTGATTTTTTCCCCTCAAGTTGACAGTGCATTTAGAGAGTTTGTATTTGCCTATCGAGGCAGCTCTTAAAAACCATGGGGGTTCAGAATTGAATTCTGGTTTCCAGCTCCATAAAGCTGGGGGCAAACAGGAGCTGATTTCTGATCTGGTGAAAGGTGGGCACAGGGATTTCAGGGAAATGTGCACTGGGCACACTCCTGAGCTAACAGAGAAAATCTCCTGGGGCTTTGGTTCAGCTCTGATGGCCAGGGACAAACAGGAGGGGGAGTTCAAATCTGTTATCCCAGGAATCTGAGGGAATCTGGGGAACTCCAACCTTCTCTGGAAGGGCCAGAGCAAAGGTCTCAGCGGGTCCCCAGAGCTCTCAGCGTGTCCCCAGAGCTCTCAGTGTGTCCCCAGAGCTCTCAGTGTGTCCCCAGAGCTCTCAGTGTGTCCCCAAAGCTCTCAGTGTGTCCCCAAAGCTCTCAGTGTGTCCCCAGAGCTCTCAGTGTGTCCCCAGAGCTCTCTGTGTGTCCCCAGAGCTCTCTGTGTGTCCCCAGAGCTCTCAGCGTGTCCCCAGAGCTCTCAGTGTGTCCCCAAAGCTCTCAGTGTGTCCCCAAAGCTCTCAGTGTGTCCCCAAAGCTCTCAGTGTGTCCCCAGAGCTCTCAGCGTGTCCCCAGAGCTCTCAGTGTGTCCCCAAAGGTCTCAGTGTGTCCCCAAAGGTCTCAGTGTGTCCCCAAAGCTCTCAGTGTGTCCCCAAAGCTCTCAGTGTGTCCCCAGAGCTCTCAGTGTGTCCCCAGAGCTCTCAGTGTGTCCCCAGAGCTCTCAGCGTGTCCCCAGAGCTCTCAGTGTGTCCCCAAAGCTCTCAGTGTGTCCTCAGAGCTCTCAGTGTGTCCCCAAAGCTCTCAGTGTGTCCCCAGAGCTCTCAGTGTGTCCCCAAAGCTCTCAGCGTGTCCCCAAAGGTCTCAGCGTGTCCCCAAGTGCTCAGTGTGTCCCAAGCCAACATGCTCCCTTCCTTTAGATCGATTTTTATCCTTTGTCTCCCCACTTTGGGATTTTTGGAGCTGTTTCCCTGTGTGCTCTGTCAGAGTTAAACCTCCAAAGCACTGAAGGCAAAGACAGATTCCAGATAATTTTTTTAAGCTGTTTGATCATTACCAAGGTATTACCAAAGCATTATCAGGACTGTAACTGCTTTTAATGACTGCATTTCATCACTTCATCAACCACCAGCCCAGTGCAGAGGAGCTGTGGCTCTCCAGTGCTTGGGCTGGTTGGCATCTCTGGGTTTTCCCGTTTTCCAGTGGCCAACTCCACCACGGGCAGCGGCTCGCGCCGGGACTCGCTGACGGGCAGCAGTGACCTGTACAAGAGAACCTCCAGCAGCCTGACCCCCATCGGGCACAGCTTCTACAACGGCCTGGGCTTCTCCTCCTCCCCTGGGCCCGTGGGCATGCCCCTGCCCAGCCAGGGCCCCGGCCACTCACAGACTCCTCCTCCTTCCTTGTCTTCACACGGATCCTCCTCCAGCCTCAACCTGGGTAAGAGCCCTGCTCTCATCCTCCCTCAGCCTCAGCCTGGGGGTACCTGGGGGTGACAGCAGCTGGACAGGAGCCAGCAGTGTGCCCACGTGGCCAACAGGGCCAATGGCTCCTGGCCTGGATCAGGAATGGTGTGGCCAGCAGGAGCAGGGAGGTCACGCTGCCCCTGGACTGGGCACTGGTGAGGCCACACCTCGAGTGCAGTGTCCAGCTCTGGGCACTCAGCTCAGGATGGACATTGAGTGCAGTGTCCAGCTCTGTCCCAGCTCAGGATGGACACTGAGTGCAGTGTCCAGTTCTGGATGTCCCAGGATGGACATTGAGTGCAGTGTCCAGCTCTGTCCCAGCTCAGGATGGACATTGAGTGCAGTGTCCAGCTCTGTCCCTCAGTTCAGGATGGACATTGAGTGCAGTGTCCAGCTCTGTCCCTCAGCTCAGGATGGACACTGAGTGCAGTGTCCAGCTCTGTCCCTCAGCTCAGGATGGACATTGAGTGCAGTGTCCAGCTCTGTCCCTCAGCTCAGGATGGACATTGAGTGCAGTGTCCAGCTCTGTCCCTCAGCTCAGGATGGACATTGAGTGCAGTGTCCAGCTCTGTCCCTCAGCCCAGGATGGACATTGAGTGCAGTGTCCAGCTCTGTCCCAGCTCAGGATGGACATTGAGTGCAGTGTCCAGCTCTGTCCCTCAGCCCAGGATGGACACTGAGTGCAGTGTCCAGCTCTGTCCCTCAGCTCAGGATGGACACTGAGTGCAGTGTCCAGCTCTGTCCCTCAGCTCAGGATGGACATTGAGTGCTGTGTCCAGCTCTGTCCCTCAGCTCAGGATGGACACTGAGTGCAGTGTCCAGCTCTGTCCCTCAGCTCAGGATGGACACTGAGATGCTCCATCACGTCCAGAGGAGGCCCCAAGGCTGGTGAGGGCCTTGGAGCACAAACCCTGTGAGGAAGGGCTGAGGGAGCTGGGGCTGTTCAGCCTGGAGAAAAGGAGACTCAGGGGTGCCCTGGTCACTCTGCAGCTCCCTGGGAGTGGCTGTGGCCAGCTGGGGTTGGTCTCTGTCTCAGGGCAGCACTGACAGAAGGAGAGGCCACAGCCTCAGGCTGCCCCAAGGGAAACACAGGCTGGATGTCAGGGAAGGGTTTATCACAGGAAGGTGATAAAGCTCTGGCATGTCCTGGTGGAGTCACCATCCCTGGAGGTGTTGAAAAGCCTGGATGTGGCACTGGGTGCTGTGGTTTAGTTGAGGTGTTGGGGCTGGGTTGGACTCGATGATCTTGGAGGTCTCTTCCAACCCTGTGATTCTGTGAATTCTGTGATTCTGGGGATTCTGTGAATTCTGTGATTCCGTGAATCCAGCCTGGGTGAGAGCCCTGCTCTGCTCTCCCTGGAGCTTCCCTGGGGCAGGAGCTGTGTGGGGTCACACAATCATTTAGGTGGAAAACACCCTAAAGCCCTCCTGGTGTGTGTGTCCTGTGTGGTTCAGCTGGAACAGATTTCCATCTTTCCTCCTCGTTTCCTCTGCTCAGAATTAGGGAGAATATTCCCAAGTGTTTAAAAACCAGGATTTTCTTGCACAGGTCTTGGTAACAGCAGCAATGGTTTGTGGAATAAAATAGATAAGAGGGGTTGATCTTCAATTTAAATGGTTTTAAAGGGGATGTTTTAAAATACCCATTAAATTGGGAATAATGAGCTTGGAATACAATTCCTCCTCTTAACCAATCCTCCCTGGAGCGATGCTCAGCTTTGAGCTGGGGATTTGGTGAGTTTACCTTGGAAAATTTCCCATCAGTGTGGCCTTATCAAAAGCACAGGAGGAATAATTTTGGGAAGATCCATGACTTTCTGCAGCTGAATCTTCTCAAAAGAGCTTCTGCCTGGCCTGCAATAAAGTAAATCTTTAAAATAAATAAAGCAAATATTAAATAATAAAGCAGTGCTCATCTGAACCTCCTGAAATGTTCATTCCCTCATAAACAAACCAAAGAGATTATTTGTTGCACCTGCAGCAGGTAATTTAATATTTCCTCCAAAAATTCACTTGGTTTTGGTTGTGTCATGAATCTGCTGGGTTTAACAAAACTTCTGCTTCTCAGGGCAGTTTTGCCCCCTCAGCAGACACTGTATTTATCATGTTTATTCCATGCATGTGTGATAAATCCAGTGCTGCCTCTAGGATAGCTGGAATAGTCATAAATATGATTTTTGGAGATCAGGTTTAGATTTACCATCGTGCCTTGTTCAGAGCTTTAATAGAACAGGAAGGATTTTAACTTTATTTATGCAGCTGCGGAGGCCTGGGCTGACAGTTAAATGGCCACAATAAATTAGTCCTGAGGAGGAAGCAGATTCCAAACCTGGCAGTAGGAAAAAGTTGGTTGCCCCTGCACCAAAAAATAAAAAACCTTAAAAATTCTTTGGAGTCAAAGAATCTTAAGAATTCCTCTGGATCAGAGGAAGGTGGATCTGTTTGGGAACAAACTCTTTAAAGAAATTGGAATTAGCACACCCAGAAATGGGTTGTGCTCCAGAGGATCAGTGTGGGGCTTCCCATCTTCCCAAAATATTCCTGTTCTTGTAGCCTTGTCCCCCCCACGGCTGAGCCCATGCTGGGTGATGCTCTAGGTCAGATCTCACCTGGGGTAGCTCTGATTTTGGGGGATTTGACCTTGAAATCCATCAAAACTCATTTTATTTTTTAAAGTTTCTCTTTCACTAGTAGTGGAAGGCAGTGGGAAGGGGAGATCTGGTTTCCTTTGGCCATAAAATTAAAGTCACTGTGGAGCCCTGGAACCAGAGCTGCTGGCAGTGACCCCCTCAGGCTGTGCCCCCCCATGGAGCCCAGGGCAGGATGTGGCTCCACACCCCAGGAATTCCCCTCTGTGCCAAGAGCACCAGGGCTGTTCCACCTGGGGCCTCATTTGCAGATTATTCAGGAACAGCCCCTGTGCTCTTTATCCCAAACTGCCCCTCAGTGGAAAAGGAGAAAACCTTGAGCTTCTTACAAGGGAAAATGTCTGTCATGGAACCAGGGAATGGTTTGGGTGGGAAGAGACCTTAAATCCCACCCAGTGCCCTGGCAGGGACACCTCCCCCTGTCCCAGGTGCTCCCAGCCCCAGTGTCCAGCCTGGCCTTGGGCACTGCCAGGGATCCAGGGGCAGTCACAGCTGCTCTGGCAATTCCAGCCCAGCCCCTGCCCACCCTCCCAGGGAACAATTCCTGCCCAATCTCCCAGCCAGCCCTGCCCTCTGGCACTGGGAAGCCATTCCCTGGCTCCTGTCCCTGCAGCCCTTGTCCCCAGTCCCTCTGCAGCTCTCCTGGAGCCCCTTTGGGCCCTGCCAGGGGCTCGGAGCTCTCCCTGGAGCTTCTCCTCTCCAGCTGAGCACCCCCAGCTCTCCCAGCCTGGCTCTGAGGAGGGAGAAGCTGCTTCTTTGTAGTTACTGGTAAAATCTCCCTGAGGTCTGGGGTCTGACCAAGTCCTGGCACAGAGGAGCTGGAGGCACCCTGAGGTTTCAGGCCTTTGCTGGGGTTCAGAATTGTGATTTAGGAAGCCTCTTCCCCAGGGTATCTCTGTGCTCCCAGGAGGATGTTGAGCTTCCTGGGGAGACCTGCAGTCAGCATTCCCATCAGGAGAGACAGACATGGGGGAAATGTGGAGTCACGTGTGCATCTCCGAGTGATCGGGGTTTTCCCAGAAAACCTCTGACAGATTTTCTGCACTGATTGTGCTCTTAACTAAGAGATAACAGCCTGAGTGCCAGGCCCTTCTCTTTCCTATCAGGAACTATTTTCCAGTTCAGTCTGGACTCTTAACTTTTCTCCAGGAGTTGAAACAAAAAGTGGGAACTCTGAGAATTTCAGATGTGTGGGAAGCATCCTGTCCCATTGCTCTCCTGGGTTTCCTTTACCTGCAAAGTGCTTTACTCATCCTGTGGCACTCCTGATCCTTCCAGGAGAGAGGAGAATCAGGAATATCACCTGGTGGCTTTGGGAGTTGCTGCTCAGTGTGGGAGTCAGGCTGCAGGAGATGGTGGATGCTCCATTGCAAGGCAGCTCTAGGAGCTCTGAACTCTCCTTTTCCTTGGACAGAAAAGAGAGGAAAAAGGGTTTTTCCCTTGCTTGGGCAAGGAGAGTTTTGGCACCAGCTCCAGAGAAATTTGCCCAGCTTAGAGATGTAGAATCACAAAATATCCTGAGCTGAGATGAGCCATGAAGGTCGTAATTAATTCTTAATTAGGCTGTTGTCAGAAACAGGATTCTCATCCAGTTTCCTGCATGGGAGCTTCCTCCAGGTGTGGATGGCTGAGGAGTGCAGCTCCCTCAGCTCTGTTTTTAGGGAACGCTTCAATTCCAGCCCAGCTGCCAGGAGCTGCTTCCTTGCAGCCAGCCCTGCCAAGGTTTCCTTGGAGCTCTCCCCTCTGTGGCACAGATTCCTGCAGCTTCATTTCCCTGGGATTCCCTCCTGCCTCACCTTGGCCCTGCAGGCCCCTGTGTGATCAGGATGTGTTCCCTGGGAGGACTTTGTTCCACCCAGGAAAGCCCGTGCAGGCTCCTCCTGCACCAGCAGAGGGATCCCAAGCCCTGCAGGAAAGGCAGAAATCAAATCCTCTGCCACAGTGCTGAGCCACATCCTGCAAACAGCATTGGAGGGATTAAGTGTGTTCCTGTCAGAGCTGCTCTTTGTGGGATGAAGCCTCACCTGCCCCCATGTTCCTGTTTTTGGGTAACACAGCATCTCTGTTAATGTGGGTGCAGATATTTCAGCCATTAGTGAAAGCCCAGGGCTTTAAAATCTTTATTGGTTTTAATTTATTGGTATTTACCTGTGTTTAGTAGTGATTTGTGGGTTTATATCCATATTTTTTTATACTTTTCTATCTATCCCCCACCCCCAGCACACTTCTTTTAACTCAGCCCTTGCCAGGGCAGCAGGAGAGGTGGGAAAAACCTGAGGATGGAGGCAAAGGCAGTGGAAACGGCAAAAAAAGCAAAGATTTGGGAGTGTTGGGATTGCCACTGGTCTGGTTCACACAGCTTGAACACAGAAGGAGGAACAGAAGTTGTTTCACTCTGTCAGAAAGCCACAGTCACAGATTTGATGTCATTGAATAGAGTCAGAATCACAGAAAATCCTGATTTAGAAGGGATCATCAGAGTCCTTTGTTGGAGTCTGTAGCTTTTCCCACCTAATCCAGCAGGGTCACAGATGCTTGAACACATCCCCATCTAAATTCTTTGGAGGGCAGCACTCTCAGCTTCCTCAGGAATCACAAAATGGGATCACTGAGGTTGGAAAAGCCGTTTGGGGTCATTGAGTCCCACCTGTGACTGATCAACCAACCCAGAGTGCCATGTCCAGGAATTCCTTGGACACCTCCAGGGATGGGGATTCCAAACCTCCTTGGGCAGTTCCAAGGCCTGAACATGATAAAACAGGATCATCAAGGTTGGAGAAGCCCCCCAAGGTCTTCAAGTCCAAGCTGTGGCCAGTCTCCACCAGAGCACTGAGTGCCACATGTTCATTCCTTGGACACCTCCATGGATGGGGACTCCAAACCTCCCCGGGCAGTTCCAGTGTCTGAACACTCTTCTAGTGAGGAAATCCTGCCTAGAAATATCACCTAGAAATTCTTCTTAGAAATCCCACCTCAAAATCCTGCTTAGCTGGATGTCAGACCTGCCCCCATGATGGAACAGAACTCAGGGATCCAGTGTCAGATCCCTCTGTCCCCATGAGGCCCATCCCTGCCCTGTTCCCTAATCCCATCCCTGCCCTGTTCCCTGTCCCATCCCTGCCTTGTTCCCTTATCCCATCCCTGCCCTGTTCCCTGTCCCATCCCTGCCTTGTTCCCTAATCCCATCCCTGCCGTGTTCCCTAATCCCATCCCTGCCGTGTTCCCTAATCCCATCCCTGCCCTGTTCCCTGTCCCATCCCTGCCTTGTTCCCTAATCCCATCCCTGCCCTGTTCCCTGTCCCATCCCTGCCTTGTTCCCTAATCCCATCCCTGCCCTGTTCCCTAATCCCATCCCTGCCCTGTTCCCTAATCCCATCCCTGCCCTGTTCCCTAATCCCATCCCTGCCCTGTTCCCTGTCCCATCCCTGCCCTGTTCCCTAATCCCATCCAACCATGTGGATCCAACCGTGTTCCCATCCAACCCACAATCCGTGCCGTGTTCCCTGTCCCAGGGGGGCTGACGAACGGCAGCGGCCGCTACATCTCGGCGGCGCCGGGGGCGGAGGCCAAGTACCGCAGCGCCAGCAGCGCCTCCAGCCTGTTCAGCCCCAGCAGCACGCTGTTCCCCTCGTCCCGCCTGCGCTACGGCATGTCCGACGTCATGCCCTCGGGCCGCAGCCGCCTGCTCGAGGACTTCCGCAACAACCGCTACCCCAACCTGCAGCTGCGCGAGATCGCCGGCCACATCATGGAGTTCTCCCAGGATCAGCACGGCTCCAGGTGGGCACGGGAGCCTGGGCACGGCTGCTCTGCGGGGAGCGTCGGTTGTGTTCTGCGGTTGTGTTTGGTTGGTTCTGCTTGGTTGGCTGTGTTTGGTTTGGTTGGTTGTGTTTTGCAGTTGTGTTTTGCAGTTGTGTTTTGCGGCTGTGTTTGGATGGTTGTGTTTTGTGCTTGTGTTTGGCGGCTGTGTTTGGCGGCTGTGTTTGGCGGCTGTGTTCTGGGATTGTGGTTGGTTGGCTGTGTTTGGTGGGTTGTGTTCGGCGGCTGTGCTTTGCAGTTGTGTTCGGTGGTTGTGTTTGGTTGGTTGTGTTCTGCAGTTGTGTTTGGTTGGTTGTGTTTGGTTAGTTGTGTTTTGCAGTTGTGTTTTGCGGCTGTGTTTGGTTGGTTCTGCTTGGTTGGCTGTGTTTGGTTTGGTTGGTTGTGTTTTGCAGTTGTGTTTTGCGGCTGGGTTTGGATGGTTGTGTTTTGTGCTTGTGTTTGGCAGCTGTGTTTGGCGGCTGTGTTTGGCGGCTGTGTTCTGGGATTGTGGTTGGTTGGTTGTGTTTGGTTGGCTGTGTTTGGTTGGTTGTGTTCGGCGGCTGTGCTTTGCAGTTGTGTTCGGTGGTTGTGTTTGGTTGGCTGTGTTCTGCAGTTGTGTTTGGTTGGTTGTGTTTGGTTGGTTGTGTTTTGCAGTTGTGTTTTGCAGCTGTGTTTGGTTGGTTGTGTTCAGTGGTTGTGTTTGGTGGTTGTATTTGGTTGGTTGTGTTTTGCAGTTGTGTTTTGCGGCTGTGTTTGGTTGGTTGTGTTCAGTGGTTGTGTTTGGTGGTTGTGTTTGGTTGGTTGTGTTTTGTGTTTGTGTTCTGCAGTTGCGTTTCGTTGGTTGTGTTTCATGGTTGGGTTTTGTGTCACCTCCCAAAGCTGGGGCAGACCAGGGAATAAGCGAGCAAAGCCAGGCCGGTGTCACGCTCAGAATCCCCAAGGATTGTCTGGTCCCATTCCTGGCCCTGCCCAGGCACCCCAGGAGTCCCACCCTGTGCACGCCTGGGAGCCTTGTCCAAGGCTGAGGAGCAGTGTGGTAGCAGGAGTTCCCCTGGAAAAGGAGCTTCCCTGCCTTTGCTCACTCACCCCCTGGCACAGCTTTGTTCAGTGTAAAAGCCAGCTGGGCAGAGGATCTGCTGCATTATTCCATTGAGATCTGCTTTGCCTGGAATGAGGATTCCAACGTGTGGCCATGGACCTCATGGCTGTGACCACCCTGAGCTTTCAGGTGGCTGGATAAAAACATCTGTGTTTGCAGGAGCTTTGCAAGTTGTGGATCCCTGAAATGTCTGAAATCTGAATGTTTAACTTGTAATGGGACTCTCAGGTTAATGAAAGTGCTTCATCTTCACGGTGTAATAGGATTTTTCATGGTGGTTCCTGGAACACACGGCTGAGGCTTTGGGAAGGGGTTGAGTGAGCAGATGTGCCCGTGGCATCACTCCAAGGTCTGTTTTTCAGGTTCATTCAGCTGAAACTGGAGCGTGCCACCCCAGCAGAGCGTCAGCTGGTGTTCAACGAGATCCTGCAGGCAGCCTATCAGCTCATGGTGGATGTGTTTGGGAATTACGTCATCCAGAAGTTCTTTGAGGTGAGTCTGCCCTGCCCTGCAGGTCTTCCTGGGGTTCCTGCTGGCCTGAGGTGTTGGATGAGCCTGAAGAGCCCTCCCTTGGGGCTGAAATCATGGATGACTGTTAGCACTGCCACCATCTCCTCCCCACAAGCCGTTGGATCTTTCCTGATGGGGTGACTGAGGGGTGGGACTCAGATTCATCTGAAAAGCAACACTTGGGGAAGCAAAACGTGTCAGGATAAACAGCAGCATATGCAGGAGATGTAAATGTCCAGGGGAAAGTGGAAGGGGGTTGGAATGAGCTGAGCCTTAGGGTCCCTTCCAGCCCAAGCCCTGGCACTCTGTGAGGTACAGATCCAGCAAAACTTGGCCAGGATGCTGAGCTGTGCTCCTGGATTGAGGAATAAGGGAGAAACTCCTCCAGTAACAGCAGCTGCTGGAAAAGTGTTGTGTCCCTTCACCCCTCTCTCAACACTGGTCTGGTCCTTCACCAGCTGCTCCTGGTGCTTCTGCCCAGGTACTGAGAATCAGAATCACAGAGTCTCCTGAGCTGGAAGGGACCCACAAGGATCAAATCCAACCCCTGGCCCTGCCCAGACATCCCAACTACCCCACTCTGTACATGCCTGAGATACTGTCCTAGCACTGCTGCAGCCCTGGGGCTGTGACCTGTCCAGGGTTGGTGGCCTGGCAGGTGTCTCCCTGGTGGCTCCAGCCCCTTTGGGCTGTGCCAGGCAGACACAGAACACGTCTGGCTGTGCCAGCTCACCCCTTTCCCATGGGGCTGACCTTTCATCCTTCTCATGGGCAGCTCCTGTCCCCGGGGTGGGGTGGCAGTGGCCAGGGGAGGGGTGTGTCCCTGCAGTGACTGTCCCTCCTGGCCCAGTTTGGCAGCCTGGAGCAGAAGCTGGCGCTGGCAGAGCGCATCCGTGGGCACGTGCTGTCGCTGGCCCTGCAGATGTACGGCTGCAGGGTGATCCAGAAGGCCCTGGAGTTCATCCCCCCAGACCAGCAGGTAATTGTAAGTTTCAATTTTAACTTTCTTCTTGATGTTTGATGTTCCTGAGCTGTCCCCTCCTGTCCATCTTGTGCTTGGTGTTCCCCTGGTTTGGTTCCTGGCGTGTTTGTGGTGCTCCTTGTGCGTGACCAGTCCGTGCCACCGTCCTTGGTTGTCATTGTCACCTCCTTGTTCCCCTTCCCTGGCCGTGGGGCTGCTTCTCTGCTAATTCCCTGCAAGCAGACCTCGTGTGTAGGGAAAACTCAGAATGAGGGTGAATTAAAAGAGATTTTTTAATCCCTTGAAGGAGGAGTTTTGCCTTTAATATTCACCAAGTTATTGCTATGTGGGTCAGCATCCTGCTCTCCTGCAGGGGGATGGATGAGGAGCTCCTTGTTCTGGCTTCAGAGAGATGTGGCTGATAGCCCCACTCAGAGCTCATTAATAAAGCACTTCCTCAAGGGTTTTAGGAACAATGAATTGAGAGGAAAAATACACTGGGCAGGCTGGCTCAGGAAGGGTTGGGAATGGTTGTAACAGGAATCTCAATGTAGGTTATGAAATTAAAAATACCAGAGAGGCTTTAGGAGTGGTCCTTCCTCTAGGCTGAGCCTGAGCCAAGTGTGTCAGCAGGGCGGTGCCTGGGCTCCAGCACTGCTGCTCCAAGGAGTTACTGTCTCCTCCAGAGTGGCATTTTTGAGTACTCAGGGCTCCCAAAATTCCTGGGTTTGAATCAGTTAAAAGGCTGAACTCACCCAGATCTTGTCAGAGCATTAAAATGCCCCAAAGTGTCATTTCTGTTTGTGAGTGAAGCTTCCACCCTGCATGTGGGGTACATCAGTTCTGTCTAAACTTCATTAATTCCTGAATTACCACCTCACTTCTGTAAAATCCCAGCAAGTTCTAAGCCCAGAGCTGACCCTGTTTTAATGGCAGGTGGCCCTGATACCCAAAGAGTTTGTGAGCTTTGTGCATTTTAGACTTGCTTCTCTTTGAGGGGAGCAGAGAGGAAAATGCACAGGAAAGCTGTGGCTCAGTTAGGATCCTTTAGTTTGGATTCTTGGAAGAGGATGCTCATCAAGAATGAGAGCTTCATCTTCTTTGGGTTGGAATGGAGCTCCAGGTTCCAGGGACCCTCCCAGCAGGCCAGGCTGCTGATGAGCTGTCAGAGCAGGATTTTCCCTGCTGGGTTTGCCTCCAGCAAAGCCTCATCTCCTGGCCTTTGGAGCCCCCCTCACTCCTGTGCCATCCCTGCCCAGGCCAGCTGTGGCAGCTGTGCCTCTGGGGGCCGGGGATGCTGGTGGTGCTTTCTGTCTGTGCTCTGCCCTCCGTAGAACGAGATGGTTCGGGAGCTGGACGGGCACGTGCTCAAGTGCGTCAAGGACCAGAACGGGAACCACGTGGTGCAGAAGTGCATTGAGTGTGTGCAGCCTCAGTCCCTGCAGTTCATCATCGATGCCTTCAAGGGACAGGTGAGGCCCTGCCCAGCTCCTGCTCCTGCTTGGAACAGCCTCCAAGAGCCTGGGACTTCAGCTCCTGGGAATCCTCAGTTTTAGCAACAGGTTGATGCAGCCACGTGAGAGAGTCCAGAAACTCCTTGGTCACGTCCCTGTTATCATTGCTGGGCAGATCTGTCAGAGTAAAACCTCCTTAAATGAGTCTGTTCTGGAATATTGAATGTTTTTGAGTGATGAGGGAAAACAGGGCTCTCCCTAATCCATCTTTCCCAGTGAAGGTGCTGAGGTACCTTAATTATGTCTAAACTCCATGAATTCCTTAATTATCATTGCACTTGTGTAAAATCCCAGCAAGTTCTAAGCCCAGAGCTGATCCCATTTTAGTGACAGGTGACCCTGATACCCAAAGAATTTGTGGACTTGGTGCATTGTACATTTGTTTCTCTTTGAGGGGAGCAGAGAGAAAAATGGGGGATGCACAGGAAAGCAAAATTTCATTGTGATCCCTGTCTGTGCAGGTGCTTAGAGGAATGCTGAATACTGATTCCCAGGAGCCTCAGGGCAGGGAAAAAGCAGGAGTTTGATCTAGAAATGGGCAATGGTCCTTGATTCTCTTCATGTTTTGCTTTTTTTATTGGTGTCCTCTCCTAAATTGATATCCTGGGTATCAGCTGTATCTGGCTTTACTCTGCCTGCCTCAGCTCCCAGTACAAAAGTGCTGCTTTCTGGGTGTTCCCAACCTCAATTTAATTGGCTTTGCAGGGACACTTTGAAGCTTTGAGGACTTGCCCCAGGGATGTGAGGGCAGCCAGGGGCTGTTACAGCAGGAGCTGGGAGTCCTGGGGAAGTGGGGATTGGGTTGGTTGGGTCAAAACAAGCAGGATTGTGGCTGGAAACTTGCTCTTGAATAGAGTGTAGGCTTGGATTTTCCACTGGGAGTTGGGGAAGGCAGAAACATCTGTGGGAGCTCAGCTGATGGCACTGACATTTCCTTGACCAGTTGTCCCAGTTTTATCTGAACCTTCACATGGCAGATTAAACTTAACACCTCCAGATGATTTTTCTGCAGTTAATTGCACTCCAAGCCCTGTTTCCCTGCAGGGTTTAGTCACCAGTTATTAAAAATGTGTGACTGTTGATTTAAACTTCAGTGCTTGGATTTGCTGCTCTTGTTAAAATCAAAGCAACCAAACAGGACTTTGTGCTTCAGACAGAAAACGGAGCAGCAATAACAAAATGTGTCATGTTCTCACCCACAGATCTGCTAATCCATTAGAAATGAGAGAGATTCTTTGTTGTCACTTCTCCTAAGCACTGTTAAGGCTTTTAAACAAATCCAAGCAGTTGAGGAAAATCGTTTGCTGGGCATTTTTAACTTTTCTGGCTCATAGCATTTCTTAAATAGCTCAAAATTCGTGCTGGCAAACAACGTGCTGGAATTATTTGGGAAGAATAACCAAGCTTACAGCAATGCCTGGTTGTTCCAGGGATATTTTTTTAAAAAATCAAGAGGTTTTACCATTTCTTTTTCATGGAAGGGGAAGCTGAGGCTTCCCCAGGTAGGGATGGGATGTGCCTGGGATCCCGGTGGGTGTTTCCAGTTGCAGCTGGTGCTGTCTGGAGCATTCCCTGCACGAATCCTGGCAGGTTTGTGGGATTCCCAAGGACTAATGGGATGTTGCTGCCTGTTCTCTGTCCCCAGGTGTTTGCTCTGTCCACGCACCCCTACGGCTGCCGGGTGATCCAGAGGATCCTGGAGCACTGCCTGCCCGAGCAGACCCTGCCCATCCTGGAGGAGCTGCACCAGCACACGGAGCAGCTGGTGCAGGTGGGTGTGGAAGGGGCTGGAATGTCCCCAGGTCACTGCTGGGTGCTGGGACAGCTCCTGGGTGGGAACATTCCCACCTGGAAAAGGGATGGGAGCGAGCACAGCGGGCAGGAGTTGGATCAGCACTGCCTGCTTTGGCCGTGGGCACAGGTCCAGGGGGTGCCAGGGGTGTTGTCACCTCCCTTTCTGGGGAGGCCCCGTGTCCTGGTGCAGGGAAGAACAGGAGGGAGGCCAAGAGCTGCTGACTCCAAGGAAAAGGAGGTGCCAAGTCATTGGAGCGCTCAAGAAGAGTTGGTTCTGTGCTCACCCCCCTCCTGGCTGCTTTCCCTCTTCCCTGCGGTCCGTGGGAGAGCCTGGTGTGCCAGGGTTTTACACAGATCCTGCTCTGGGGGCCCGTGGATAAAGCAGCAAAGCCAGTCCTGGGCCAGTTCCCAAATTCCCACTCACATCCCAAGGCACAGACTGGGCTGAAATCTGAGCTGGTCCCGTTCCCAAGTCCTGTGTGCTCAGTGCTGGGAAGTGGGAAGAGGTTGGCCGTGGGCATCAGGCCATGCCTTTGGTACCCTGAACTGGAAAATAAATACCCTGTGGTCTGAAAATTTCCAAATTCAGAACAGTGCCCCATAGCCAGACCCATGGTGCACCCCTCCTGGACATGGGATTTGGTAGGTTTGAACTTGGAGAGAGGGAAAAATAATGGGAACAAGCAGAATATTGACATTTCCTGTGCAAGGACATCATTTTGAGTTCTGTAAATAATACAACTGCTACAAAAATGCATCATTTTACCACCTGGTACCACCCTAGAATCTACATTTTTGCAGAAATAGAAAGCATTGAGCTGGTCCGTACAGTAATTAGAATTCATCTTTAGTGGAACTTTTAACTCTGAATGCACTTTGGGAATCAGTTTGCTGGGAATGCTTCTAGTCCACTTCTCCACCTTTTGTGAGCCCCTGCTGCTGTCTCCCCACCAGGACCAGTATGGGAATTACGTTATCCAGCACGTCCTGGAGCACGGCCGGCCCGAGGACAAGAGCAAGATCGTGGCAGAAATCAGAGGCAACGTGCTCGTGTTGAGTCAACATAAATTTGCCAGGTAGGAATTCCTTCCCTGAATTCTCCCTCTGGGGGAGCATGGACACGTGGAAAAGCTGCAGAAGGCTTAGGGGTGGTGAAAATGACTTTTGCTTCATAAGAAAATGTTGTTTATAATGGGTATTAACTGGGGTGTGCCAGCCAGTCTGTCATGATGGAGGATGGAGATGTGGAAGAGTAGCTCTGATCCCAGCTCCTGAATTTCACCAGGAATTCTCGTGTGCTTTGGTTTATCTGATTCATTTTCATGGAGTTTAAATTGTCACTATCCCTTGGATAAGAACATTCTCTGTCCCAGGATGCTGTGTCCATCCAGGGGGGATTTGGGAAATCAGTGCAGCAACAAACCCATCCCACTTTTCCCAGAGGAATTTGCACTCACAACATCATTCCCAGCTTTTTGCTGTGTCCCTTTGGAGTCCCACCCCAGGAACCCTCCAAGGGGAGCTGCAGCATTCCCAGGTGCTGCAGAGCCACACGTGGGTGAGGCAGAATCCAGGTGTCTGTGATGTCAGGGCAAGCAGTGCTTCCCAAGTGTGTGAATCCCAGCTGGATGCGCTGCCAGCCCTTGGAACAGGAAGGCTGAAATTCCCCCTTCCTCTGATGAGAATACTCACAGGCACGAGGGGAGTGGAACATTAATGAGAATTAGGAGAGCGTGGTCCTCACACTGTTATTTCAGGTTCCTCCTCCCTGCTTTGCCTGGCTCTTTTTTCCCAAACCTCTTTCCAGCTGGAGCATTAATTAGTGCTCGGCTCCCCCGAGCTGAGCAGACCCGCTGGGTGATGCTGTGAGTCAGGCAGGGCTGTGGGATGAGCCCAGCACAGCTCAGTCCCCTTTCATGTACCCTACTTCTGGCTCTCCAGAGAGCTCAGGCTGCTCATGAATATATTCAGGAATTTTGGAAATCCTCTGCTTGGCTGAGATTCTTCATTCCTGAACGAGCATCTCCATGTTGTTCTAACCTTGGATGTCCATTCCCACCATGTTCCACTGTGGGGAAAATCAAAACAACAACTTGGCTTCTCTGTTTTGAGAGTGGACACTGACCTCATAGAGCACCACTGGACACTGACCTCAGCTGTTCCAGTTCCCAAATTCCCACTCAGATGCCAAGGCACAAATTGGGGTGAACTATGAGCTGGTCCCTATTCCAAATCCTGAGATCCCAAATCCTGTTTGACATTGCTGAGCTCTGCCAGCACAATTCCCCTGCCCTTGTAGCAGCACGTGAGATCTTCTTAGGGTTGGATGAAAAGCCCCAAGGAGACATTCCCTGCTCAGTTCCCTGCTCCACATTCCCTGTGATGGCTCCTGCCATGGCAGCAGTGTGTGATGGATGGCACCTGGAGATGCCATCAGTGTATTCAGGAATTCTGGGAATCCTCTGCCTTGGCTGAGAATTTGCATTCCTGAATGAGCATTTCCTTGTTGTTTTAACTTGGAATCTGCATTCCCATCATGTTCCAGTGTGGAAAAAACCAAACCAAACAACACAACTCCTTGGCTTGTCTGTGTGGAGGTGGACACTGACCTCATACAGCCTCATTGCAGAGCTGCTGTAATTGGGGTGCAATAGGAACTGGTCCAGTTCCTAAATTCCCACTCAGATCCCAAAGCACAAACTGGAGTGAAACATGAGCTGCTCCAAATCCCAAATTCCCACTGGGATCCCAAGTCCTGTGTGACACTGCTGAGCTCTGCCAGCACCTCTCTGTCCTCGACATCCTGTCCTGTAGCAGTGTAGGGGCGTTCCTGGGGCTGGATGGAAAGCTCTGAGGAGACATTCCCTGCTCCCATTCCCAGTTCCCTGCTCCCATTCCCAGTTCCCTGCTCCCATTCCCAGTTCCATTCCCAGTTCCCTGCTCCCATTCCCAGTCCCCTGCTCCCAGTCCCATTCCCAGTCCCATTCCCAGTTCCCTGCTCCCATTCCCAATCCCATTCCCATTCCCAGTTTCCTGCTCTGTTCCCAGTCCCATTCCTAGTCCCATTCCCAGTTCCCTGCTCCCAGTCCCATTCCCAGTTCCCATTCCCAGTCCCCACTCCCATTCCCAGTCCCATTCCCAGTTTCCAGTCCCATTCCCAGTTCCCTGCTCCCAGTCCCATTCCCAGTTTCCAGTCCCATTCCCAGTCCCATTCCCAGTTCATTCCCAGTCCCATTCCCAGTTCCCGTTCCCATTCCCATTCCCACTCCCCAGTCCCATTCCCAGTCCCATTTCCAGTCCCAGTCCCATTCCCAGTCCCATTCCCAGTTCCCATTCCCAGTCCCATTCCCAGTCCCATTCCCAGTTCCCGTTCCCATTCCCATTCCCACTCCCCAGTCCCATTCCCAGTCCCATTTCCAGGTCCCATTCCCAGTTCCCAGTCCCATTCCCAGTCCCATTCCCAGTCCCACTCCCATTCCCAGTCCCATTCCCAGTTCCCATTCCCAGTCCCATTCCCAGTCCCATTCCCATTCCCTGTCCCATTCCCAGTCCCATTCCCAGTCCCAGTCCCACTCCCACTCCCATTCCCAGTCCCAGTCCCACTCCCACTCCCATTCCCAGTCCCACTCCCACTCCCACTCCCATTCCCAGTCTCATTCCCACTCCCCACTCCCATTCCCAGTTCATTCCCAGTCCCCAGTCCCACTCCCCACTCCCATTCCCAGTCCCATTCCCAGTTCCCAGTCCCATTCCCAGTTCCCATTCCCAGTCCCACTCCCAGTCCCCCCCATTGCTGACGCTGCCGTCCCGCAGTAACGTGGTGGAGAAGTGTGTGACGCACGCGTCGCGCACGGAGCGCGCCATGCTGATCGACGAGGTGTGCACCATGAACGACGGCCCCCACAGTGCCTTATACACCATGATGAAGGATCAGTACGCCAACTACGTGGTGCAGAAGATGATCGACGTGGCTGAGCCGGCCCAGAGGAAGATTGTCATGCACAAGGTGAGCAGGGACAGCCTGGCACTGCCCTGGGTGGGCAGGGAGGGGGGCAGAGGGGTTGGAGCGTCTCGGGAGCTGGAAGGTGCAAGTTACAGGATGGTTTGGGTTGGGAAGGACCTCAGAACTCCTCTTGTTCCACCCCAGGGACACTTCCCACTGTCCCAGTGTCCAGCCTGGCCTTGGGCACTGCCAGGGATCCAGGGGCAGCCACAGCTGCTCTGGCAATTCCAGCCCAGCCCCTGCCCACCCTGCCAGGGAACAATTCCTGCCCAATCTCCCAGCCAGCCCTGCCCTCTGGCACTGGGAAGCCATTCCCTGGCTCCTGTCCCTGCAGCCCTTGTCCCCAGTCCCTCTGCAGCTCTCCTGGAGCCCCTTTGGGCCCTGCCAGGGGCTCGCAGCTCTCCCTGGAGCTTCTCCTCTCCAGCTGAGCACCCCCAGCTCTCCCAGCCTGGCTCCAGCCCTGGAGCAGGGCCTGCTCTGGACTCTCCAGCAGCTCCAGGTGCTGCTGATGTTGGGGGCCCAGGGAACAATTCCTTCCCAATACCCCATCTGTCTGTGTCCCAATGAAGCCATTCCCCCTTGTCCTGTCGCTCCATTCCCTTGTCACAAATCCCTCTCCAGCTTTCTGCAGAGATGTGGAGCTGCCCAGGGATTCAGTGCAGCTGCTGCTGGCAGAAGTGCCCGTGTCCCAGTGACCCAGTTCTGCACCGAGCAGGCGCCGCTCTCCTGCCAGCACCGCGCTGCGCCCTGCAGCTGGGGACACCGGGATCCCAGCAGCCACCCAGGGTCCCCCATCTCTGTCCCTCTGTGGGCAGTGTCCCTGTGGGCTGTGCCCCTCTGCCAGTGTCCCTGTATGTCCCCCTGGCTGTGTCCTCCTGCCTGTGTCCCTCAGGCTCTGTCCCTGTGGCAGCATCCCTCTCTGTCCCTGTCTCCATGTCCCTGTGCCTGTGTCCCTGCTGGATCTGTGCCTGTGTCCCTGTGCCTGTGTCCCTGCTGGATCTGTCCCTGTGTCCCTGTGCCTGTGTCCCTGCTGGATCTGTCCCTGTCTCCATGTCCCTGTGCCTGTGTCCCTGTCCCCATGTCCGTGTGTCCCTGTCCCTGTGTCCCTGTGTCTCTGCTGGATCTGTCCCTCTGCCCGTGTCCTTGTGCCTGTGTCACTGCTGGATCTGTGCCTGTGTCCCTGTGTCCCTGCTGGATCTGTCCCTGTGTCCCTGTCCCTGTGTCCCTGCTGGATCTGTCCCTGTGTCCATGTCCCTGTGTCCCTGCTGGATCTGTGCCTGTGTCCCTGTCCCTGCTGGATCTGTCCCTGTGTCCCTGTCCCTGTGTCCCTGTGTCCCTGCTGGATCTGTCCCTGTGTCCCTGCTGGATCTGTCCCTGTGTCCCTGTGTCCCTGTCCCTGTGGCTGCCAGCCCCGCCTGTCCCTCCATGCCCGCCCCAAGGCCACTGGCCCTGCCTGGTGACACCTCGGAGCCCACAGCCGTTAATCAAATCCTGTTTCTCACATCTAAACGAGTCTTGCTGTGACACTTCCCAGAACCCCGGGATCCCTGGGGCTGGCAGAGCCCTCCAAGGCCACCAGGTCCATCTGTGCCCCGTCCCCAGCAGAGCCCTGAGTGCCACCTCCAGGAGTTCCCTGGGCACCTCCAGGGATGGGCACTCCAACCCTCCCTGGGCACTTCCAATGCCTGAGCTCCCTTTCCATGAAAAGAAATCCTCCTGATATCCTGAGCTTCCCTGGTTCAGCATTACCCTGCAGTGTTTGAATGCACAGCCATCCCAGGAGTTTGTGTTTATCCAAAATTGAGACATTTGGAGTGAAACCTGCCTTGCTGCAGCCCCCAGGGCCCTGTGCCTGCTGCTCCAAGGGCAGGGAGCTCTGGAAACAGGAATATCTTCATTTTCCTGCTTCTAAAGGTCACATTTGCAGGCATTTACAGTAGCAGTGGATGGAGAATACCAGGCTTTAAATGGGGGTGGGACTGAGGGGATTTTAGTTTTCCTCAGTGACATTTTTTGGGGTTACTTGATGAAAAATCCCAGGTACAGCCAGAGAAACAAAATCCTGACTGACCCAGGCATGGAAAAACTGAGATTTATTTCTTTTGAATAATGTCAGGTGTTCAAGTGCTAATAAAGCATTTTTATTATTATATTTAAGCATCCTTGACTAAACCAGACTGATTTTTCTGTAAGAAATGGGAATTTGTGTGAGGGAGCTGCTTTGACCTCCACATGCATGGAATCAACACAGCTGGGATGATCCTCAGGGATGTTAATTCTTAGGTTTAGGAGCCACTCAGAGCCACTCTTTTAACCCCAAATCTGTTTTACTCCACAAGAAATGCTAAAGATAAAGATATCAGGCAAGGGGATACACCCAATTCATCTGTGGCAGAAGGGCCCTGGATTTGTTAATCCATAACAGAGAGTTGTGTATTAAAAAATGAAAAACAGAAACAAATTTGTTCCTGACATTCCTTAGTTTCTTTTTTTTTTTGCCAGTGGAGCAAAGCCTTTGGAATAAAATGCAAATTAGATTATCAGTGGGGCTGTCAAAAATAGCTCAGGGTTGACAGCTAAATGGGCCTGAGTGAATGTGATTTCAGCTGTGATCCCAGGCTGCAGGAAAGCCTGGAAAAATGGAGCCAGGAGCTGCAGGAATGGCTGGGGATTGTGGAAAACAGCAGATTGGATGGGGTTAAAAAAGGGGATTTTATTTAAGTTTTTTGTTTTGAAAAGTTAAATTGAACAGGGATTTTAACAGTTGTGTCAGTGAAGGGAAGAAGTGAAAGGGATGAAGGTGGGCAGGGAAGGAATGGTTGGAGTTGGAGCTTCACTGCTCCTTTTGCTGGGCACAGGAATCATTCCTGCTGGGAATGGGGAGCCAGGCTCGGATTTGTGCTTTTGGGATGTGAGTCCTTGGGGTGGAACAGGAATTTGAGGGGCTGGAGGCTGAGCCAGGAGCAGTTTGGGATGGGTTCCCTGGTTAAGGCCAGTGGTGGGATGTGGCCACCCTTGGAGCAGGGAATGCTGGGCATCCACAGGCTGTTCCCACTTGGAGAGGAGCAAATGGTAAAATCATGGAATCCTGGAATGGTTTGGGTTGGAGAAGCCTGAAATCCCACCCAGTGCCACCCCTGCCCTGGCAGGGACCCCTCCCCCTGTCCCAGGTGCTCCCAGCCCCAGTGTCCAGCCTGGCCTTGGGCACTGCCAGGGATCCAGGGGCAGCCACAGCTGCTCTGGCAATTCCAGCCCAGCCCCTGCCCACCCTGCCAGGGAACAATTCCTCTCCCATGGAGCCCTTCCCAGGGAGTGGGAATCCATTCCATCCAAGCTCAGTGCTGGCCTTGTGCAAAACCCACTGGGAGCTGGGGATCACCTCAACCCCCAGGAGCTGAGTGGTGCCAGCAGGGAGCACTGGGACCTTTGGGTGCCTCTTTGCTCAGGGGGATGTGGCTCTGTTCAAGATCACAATGACACAGACTCTGACTTCAGAAGGCTGACAAGGACTCCGTTCATTTTTGGGAATTTCTTCCCTTTTATGCTGTTCTACAGAGAACAACCCAATGGGTGGAACAAAGACAAACTTCTTCCATCACATTGGTCAAGTCAGAGGGACATCAAGAAGTCCCTCCTAGGGAAAGGAATGCAAACAAAGGTTACAGTCAGGAAAACGTGTCTCTTGTTGGCAGAAAACTCTCTGGGAAAAGAGTTTCAGAGAAACCAAAACATCTCAGGTGTTGTCTGGGTTTTTCCCGTTCTCCTCTGTCCCTTTTAAGGAGTTTGTAGAAGTCTTATTTTTAGCCTTCTGTGTTTTGGAGTCAGATACAACTTTATATAAATAACCATTTTGGTATTGTAAAATCCAGCAATGTTTACATTCTTCTCATAAGGAGGAGACTGCTGATGGACTGTTGGATGGTCCAGTGTGGTTGGGGACAAAGATTTTCTTCCTCCCATCCATGGTCACTGCTGGAATTCGATAAATGTTAAATCTGTAAACAAGCCCTCCTCTTTCCTGCCTCGGACACTGCATCGTGTCTGTGTCAGTTCTCTGTGTCCTGTGCCACACAGCCCTTGTAGTGTCACCCTGTTCTTTGAAAGTTTTGCTAAAGTTCTTTTCAGCCTTCTGATGTTTTACTTTTTGTGGTGGAGTTGTAAACAATGATTGTTTGCATTCGTTTTTGGAGGAGGAGAGAACTGATGGACTGTTGGGCTGTCCAGTGTGGTTGGAGAGGACAATTTTCATCCTCCAATCCATGGTCACTGTTGGAATTCTATAAATGTTGAATAAATGAACCCTGGACAGCCCGTGGCGCGGGTGCGAATTCTTTATGTGACACACAGGCACCAACCAGGGCTCCAGGGGTGGGTGTAACCACGGTTCCTAACTCCTGCTTGCCCTGATTTTTCCTGCTTGCCCTGATTTTTCCTGCCTCTCCCCCGCAGATCCGGCCCCACATCGCCACGCTGCGCAAGTACACCTACGGCAAGCACATCCTGGCCAAGCTGGAGAAGTACTACATGAAAAACGGGGTGGACCTGGGGCCCATCTGCGGCCCCCCCAACGGCATCATCTGAGCAGGGCCCCCAGAGCCACTCCAGGACCCCAGAACCCCCCCAGAACCCACCCCAGAACCCACCCCACCATCCACCAGCCTCAACGGTTGCTTAAAAAAAAAAAAAGGAAAAAAAAAAGAAAATACAAACGAAGGAAACCCACCAAAAAAACAAACACAAACAAACAAACAAAGAAAAGCAGAAAAAAAAAAAAAAAAGACAACAAAAGAAAAAGATAAGCCTTTGTAAATTTCTTTAATTTTATTATGCATAACATGTACTAATTATTTTTTTTAATTAACTAATTGCCCTGCTGTTTTACTGGTGTATAGAATTCTTGTACATAGGTCTCAGATGTACATGGAAGGCCACATTTTTGTTCACTGTTGTATCTATATTCCAAATGTGGAGACTTTCAGGGTGGTTGGTTTGAAGACAACAAACAAACAAAAAACAGGAAAACAAAGAAACCCCGTTTTTAATTCATGGTTTTTGCAAATAACCTTTTTTTGGGATATTTTTTTTTTACCTCCTTTTAGCCCAAAAAATCAGCGAGAAGTTGGGATTTTAGTTCAGTGACACCACTGGCAGAGAGAAAAAAATTCAACTTGCTAAAGTTTGGTTTTAAACAAAGACACCAAAATTCCATTTTGGGGACTTTTTAACGGCTTTATTTCTATTTTATTTGTGACTCTGACATGCTGAAGGAGGGAGCTCGCCTGGCGTTTTGCAGAAAACACCCAGAGATGATTTTAAAAGTGGAGGATTTTTTGGGATTTTTTTTAATGCCCACTCCTCTGTTCACCTGGAGAGACACAATTTGATTATTTAGCATGAGGAAAAAAAAAAACAACAAAAAACAAAAAAATCCAACTCGGCTTTGGTCTTGCTTCTATAAATATATAGTGTATACTTGGTGTAGACTTTACATATATAAAAATTTGTAGTATTTTCTTGTTTTGATGTCTGATCTGTATCTATAATGTACCCTAGTAGTGGAACATACTTCTGACTGTACAATTGTACATTTGTAAACCTCTGTAATGTAAATGTGGAGAAGTTTGAATCGACATAAAACCCGTTTTTTGGTAAGAAAACAGGAAAAAAAAAAGAATTTAGCAAAACCTGTGCATTTCAGTGTATATTCACACCTTTTATGGTCGTAGCATATAGTGTTGTATATTGTAAATTGTAATTTCAACCAGAAGTAAATTTTTTCTTTTGAAGGAAATGTTCTCTTTATACAGCCTAGTTAATGTTTAAAAACAAAAAAAAGGAAGAAAAATAAACTGCTTGGTTTTATTTGTCACCTAGTTGGACGGTAGAGATCCTTTCTAAATGTTCTACAGACCTGATTCAGTTCCAAATAGTGTTTTTTTGAATCTTACAAAGTAATGTTTTGCTTCTTTTGTGACAGTAAGAAACAAAAAGTGCAAAAGTACAGCCCCCCCCCTAGTTTTCCTTACAATCAGAGCCCCTTTTCACCTTGTAAAGTGTGAATCACCTCCCCCTTTTTTGTACAGAAGATGAACTGTATTTTGCATTTTGTCTACTTGTAAGTGAATGTAACATACTGTCAATTTTCCTCGTTTGAATATAGAATTGTAACACTACACGGTGTACATTTACAGAGCCTTGTGTATATTTCCAATGAACTTTTTTGCAAGCACACTTGTAACCATATGTGTATAATTAACAAACCTGTGTATGCTTCTGCCTGGGCGACTATTTTTTGTAACTCTTGTGTAGATTGTCTCTAAACAACGTGTGATCTTTATTTTGAAAAATACAGAACTTTGGAATCTGGCTCCGGGTTTCCTCTGGAATCACTGCTTGGAGTGTGGAGCTTCAGTGCAGGGGCAGGAGACAGGGAAAGGCTGGAGCTGTGCTCCTCGTGGAATAATTGCAATTTGGAGCTTCGTTGTGGGACCAGGGCACAGGAAGGGCTGGAGCTGTGGTCTTCAGGAAATAATTGGAGTTTGGAACTTCAGGGAAAGCTGTGCTCTTCAGGGAATTTTAGTTGGAGTTTGGAGTTTCACTGTGGGACCAGGGCACAGGGAAAGTTTGGAACTGTGCTCTTCATGGAATAATTGGAGTTTGGAGCTTCAGTTCAGGGGCAGGACACAGGAAGGGCTGGAGCTGTGCTTCTCATGGAATAACTGGAGTTTGCAACTTCAGGGGCAGGACAGGGAAAGCTGTGCTCTTCATGGAGTTTTGGAGTTTGTAGCTTCAGTCCAGGGGCAGGACACAGGGAAGAGCTGGGGCTGTGCTGCTCAACTTCAGGGGCAGGAAAGGGAAAGGCTGGAGCTGTGCTTCTCATGGAATAACTGGAGTTTGGGACTTCAGGGGCAGGACACAGGGAAGAGCTGGGGCTGTGCTTTTGATGGAATTTTAGTTGGAGTTTGGAGCTTCACTGTGGGACCAGGGCACAGGAAGGGCTGGGGCTGTGCTTTCCATGGAATAAAGCATGGAATGGAGATGGAATAGTTGAATATGGAATAACTGGAGTTTTGGGCTTCAGCACAGGGAGGAGCTGGGGCTGTGCTCTTCATGGAATGTTGAGTTGGAGTTTGGAGCTCCAGCCCGGGGGCAGGAGCAGACACAGGGAAGGGTTGGAGCTGTGCTGGAGGGTTGGGATGGGGAGCAAGGATGTTTTTAATGGATTTGTTTCTGTTCTGTTTGATGTGCTGGAGGAGGGAACTGGGCTGGTGTTTTTCAGTGGGGAGAGAACACCCGGAGATGATTTTGATGTGGAGGAGCTGGGGCCCATCCTGACTGGGCTCCCCAGGGCACAGGGATGGGGAGAGACCCCCCCTGCAGAGCTGCCCCAGCTCTGGAGCTGCCAAAACGAAGGATGTGGAGCTGCTGGGGAGAGCCCAGAGGAGCCCCCGGAGCTGCTCCAGGGCTGGAGCCCCTCTGGAGCCAGGCTGGGAGAGCTGGGGGTGCTCAGCTGGAGAGGAGAAGCTCCAGGGAGAGCTGCGAGCCCCTGGCAGGGCCCAAAGGGGCTCCAGGAGAGCTGCAGAGGGACTGGGGACAAGGGCTGCAGGGACAGGAGCCAGGGAATGGCTTCCCAGTGCCAGAGGGCAGGGCTGGCTGGGAGATTGGGCAGGAATTGTTCCCTGGCGCTTCTCCCCGAGGTTTCTTTTTGTCCTCCCACCCTTCCAGGCTGCTCCACCCCCACTCATCCCCTGCTGCCCCCAGGATCTCCTGCTCTCCCTTGTTCCTCCAATTCCCTATTCAGGGAAGCTCCAGCTCCCCATTTTTTCCTGTGTGTGAACAGAATCCCAAAATCGGCCTCCCCTTCCCTCCAGTCTCCCCCATTTGCAGCATCCAGAACCTTCCCTGTCCCTTTGCAGCATTTCCAGAGGGGCATTTGGGGATGGATCTGGGGACTTGAGGTGTCAGGGGCACGAGTGGCCGAGTGCTGGAGGGGAAGAAAATTCCCATTTTACAGGAAATGACTTTATTTAGTTTACAACATGGAAAGGGTGGGGTTTGAAGCCTGGGCGCTTCCTGTGCCCCATTTCCACCCCTCCGCAGGGCCAGCACCCCTGGGACCCACACTGGGATCAGTCTGGGACCCACACTGGGATTGATCTTTTTCCACCCCACTGGTGTGAAATTCAGCAGGAATTTGGGAGTTGACACCGTTTCTGCCCAGCTTTGGAGCCACCAGGGGCACGGGCACTCATCCTTTGGGGTTTCAGAGCTCTTTGGGTGTCTTTGAGCTCTTCACCTCCTCAGTTACCTGGTGGCGCCTGTGGAGCTCAGCCAGCTGCAGGTTTGGGCACAAACACGGTGAGAACAACGGATATAAACCTGTTTTTTCATGTTGAATTCAGCACGGAGTGTTGAGTTCAGGCTGGAGAGGAAGGGGAGCGTGCCCGGGCTTTGTGTTTGTTCCCCAGACTCCTGCGGGTCCTGGGCACCCCTGGCACCCCGAGGTGTTGGGGATCGGGGTCGGCGGCCACCAGAGCTCCCGGGTGACAGAGGGGACACGGCCCGGGGGGGACACGGCCTGGGGGGGACACGGCTGCTCCGAGCCTCGGTCCCTGCTGGGCACGGCTCATTGTCACCTCAGCCGTGTGACCCCCTTGTCCCATCGCACCCCCAGGGCCCGGGGGGACACGAGGGGCCCGGAGCTGCCGCTGCCACCGCGGCCGCAGCGAGGACCGGGACCCGGTGGCAGCGCCCCCCGCCCCAGCCCGGCCCCTCCGTGGGCTCCGGCAGCCCCGCCCCCCCCCGGGGCCACCCTGGGGTGCCGAGCGGCCCTCGGGCCCTGCAGGGGCGGCGGCGGCCACGGGGGGGCGCTGCAGCCCCAGCAACGCGCGGCCCGGGCTGCGACCGGGACCCCTGGGGGACAGAACCTGCTGGGGACAAACCCTGCCTGGGGACAGAACCTGCCTGGGGACAGACCCTGCTGGGGACAGACCCTGCCTGGGGACAGACCCTGCCTGGGGACAGACCCGCCTGGGGACAGACCCGCCTGGGGACAGAGCCTGCCTGGGGACAGACCCTGCTGGGGACAGACCCTGCCTGGGGACAGACCCTGCCTGGGGACAGAGCCTGCCTGGGGACAGACCCTGTCTGGGGACAGAACCCTGCCTGGGGACAGAGCCCCTGCTTGGGGACAGAACCCCTGCCTGGGGACAGAGCCTGCTTGGGGACAGAGCCTGCTGGGGACAGACCCTGCTTGGGGACAGACCCTGCCTGGGGACAGAACCCCTGTCTGGGGACATCATCCCTGCCTGGGGACAGACCCTGCTGGGGACAGACCCTGCTGGGGACAGACCCTGCCTGGGGACAGAACCCCTGCCTGGGGACAGACCCTGCCTGGGGACAGACCCTGCTGGGGACAGAACCCTGCCTGGGGACAGACCCTGCCTGGGGACAGAGCCCCTGTCTGGGGACATCATCCCTGCCTGGGGACAGACCCTGCTGGGGACAGAACCCTGCCTGGGGACAGAACCCCTGCCTGGGGACAGACCCTGTCTGGGGACATCATCCCTGCCTGGGGACAGACCCTGCCTGGGGACAGACCCTGCTGGGGACAGACCCTGTCTGGGGACATCATCCCTGCCTGGGGACAGACCCTGCTGGGGACAGAACCCTGCCTGGGGACAGAACCCCTGCCTGGGGACAGAGCCCCTGCCTGGGGACAGACCCTGCCTGGGGACATCATCCCTGCCTGGGGACACCCCGGCACCGGGACCCTCTGCGGGGACGACACCGCCGGGCCGGGAAGCCCCCGCCCTGGGGATCCCCCTCTGTCCCCGGGACCCCCCTGCCCTGTGACACCTCCCGGCCCGGGTGTCCCCGCTGTCCCTGGGCGCCCCCCACCCCAGCCCGGTACCGCCCCTGCCCCAAAGCTGCCTCCTGTCCCCGGCCCCCCATGGCCCCAGGGACACCGCCGGACCCCCCTGTGTGGGACCCCCGCTGCTCCGGGGCCACCCCGGGGATCCCCCCCAGTGTCCCTGGGGTGCCCCCGGGTCCCTCTCTTCACCCCCCGCCCCAGGGAAGCCCCAAACCCCGGGGACCCCTCCCCACCTCCCCCTGGGTTTTGCCCCCACCCCCTCCCCACTTCTCACTCCTTCTATAAACGCACTTTAAAAAAAAAACACAATTTGGATCCTGCTAATTAATCATCTTCCTCCCGGAACGCCCGGAGGTTTTCCCCTCCCATCCGGCCCTGGGTACCCCACGGGTGTCCCAAACACCACCTGGGGCTCCCCCAGTCTAATCCCGGCTGCCCCAGACCCTCCTATCGCCCCCTGGATCTCCCCAGTCTGCCCCAGTTCCCCCCGTACACACCCCAAGCTGCTCCCAGTTTGCCCCAGTTCCCTCCTTTACCCATTCCAGTGCATCCCATCTACCCCAGCCCCTTCCACCTGCCCCAGAGCCCTCCCCATCTGTCCCTGATCGCCCCCCAGGTCCCCCTTATGTGTCCCCCATGCCCCTCCCCATCTGCCCCAGGCTCTCTCCATTTAACCCACGGACCCCCTGATCTACCCCAGATCCCCCAGTTCTCCCCTCACCAACCCCAGGGTCCCCCAGTCTGCCCCAGCCCCCCCCGTATGTCCCCATGGTCGCCCCCCATCTGTCCCCGGGTTCCCCAGCCCGCCCTGGACGCCCCCCACGTGTCCCCCGTGCTCCTCCCCATCTGCCCCAGGGTCCTCCCAATTTTCCCAGACCCCCCCACATCTGTCCCAGACCCCCCCACATCTGTCCCAGACCCCCCCCAGTCTGTCCCAGGTCCCCCCAGTCTGTCCCCCAAGCTCTCCCCCACCCAGCCCGGATCCCCCAATCCACCCCAGCCCCCTTCGGTCCCCCCCAGGCTCCTCCCCCGTCCCCCCCGTCCCCTCCCGGCCCCCTCCCGCTGTCCCCGGGCCCTGCCCGTGCCCGTGCCCGGCCGGGGCGGGGCGGCGGCGGCGGCGCGGGGGGGGCGCGGCGGGGCCGGGAGGGCGGCGCGGCGGCGGCGGCGGCGGCCCCGCACCCAGCGCCCGCACCCACCGCCCGCCTCCCGCGGGCGGCGGCAACAAAGGCCCTTCCCCGCCCCCGCCGCCGCCTCCCGCCGCCTCCCGCCGCCGCCGGCAGCGTCCTTGCGGCAGGAAGATGCCCGGGGAGGTGCCGCCGCCGGCGCCCCGGGGGCTGCGGAGCCTCCCGCTGCTGCTGCTGCTGCTGCTGCTGCTGCTCGGCGCCCGCGCCGCGCTGGTGAGTGCGGGGGCACCGCGGGGAGCGCGGCGGGAGCGGCACCGAGCGGGGGGTGAGGGGGGCGGGGACCGGCACCGGTACCGGGAGGGGCGGCGGGGAGCGGCACCGGCACCGGGAGGGGCGGCGGGGACCGGCACCGGCACCGGGAGGGGCGGCGGGGAGCGGCAGCGGGCGGCCCCGGCCCCGCGGATGAGCTGCCGCGGGCAGGGGGGTGGGACCGGCCCCGGCATCGCGCGTGGATCGGTACCGCGAGGGACGGCGCTGTGTGGGGTGGCACCGGCATCGTGCGCGGTCCGGCCCCCGAGCAGCGGCACCGGTCCGGAACCGGCCCCGGTACCGTGCGTGGATCGGCAGCGGGCGGGGGCACCCGCAGCGGGCTGGGGGCGTGGGGCCGGCAGCGGTACCGGGGGGAGAACCGGCACCGTGCGGGGTCTGGCAGCGGTACCGGAGGGGGGGGCGGCACCCCCCGGGACCGGGACCCGGCTTGCGGGGGCTCCGGCACCCGCACCCCGTTGGGGTCCCCCCGCTCCCGAGGGGCTCCGCTCCCCGCTCCCTGCCCCGCGCCAGCCCCTCCGTGCCCGCAGAGCCCCCCCGAGCCCGGCAGGCGCTGCCCCCGGGGCCGCCCCCTCCCCTGCGACCCCCCCGGGCGGTGCCGGGCAGGGTGGGGAGGGGGCTGCGGGCAGCTGCCGTTTGAAGGTCGTAGAGAAACACGCCTCGAAAAATCACCCTGAGGGGCGGAGAGGGAGGAACCCCCCCGGTGCTGCAGAAACTTGCCCCCCGTCCTCCCCCTCTGCCTCCCCCTCCCCTCCTGCAGCCCCTGCTGGGGCGGGGGGCGGCAGATGCGGCCCGGGCTGCGCGGGCAGCGCCCGCTTTTCCCTCCCGTGAGGAGAAGGGGCCGGGGATCCTCGTGGCACTCCCCGAACCGCTGCTCCCCACGGCCCGGGGGAATGTCCGTGGGATGCTGGGCTCGGTGGGACCCTCCCCGCCCCGCCTGCCCCCTCCCCGAGCCCGGCACTGCAGCTCGGGGGGGTCGGGGCGCTGTTGTTTGGGGGATGCTCTCCGGGAAGGAGCCAGAGGAGGCTTCGCCTTCCCAGCCCGGGAGCAACGGGAGAGGGTGGTGGGAGGAAGGCTGCTCCTCCTCCTCCTCCTCTTTCAGAGGGGAAGAAGCCCCAGGGCCCGGCTGCTGCATTGAAGCACCCGGGGCTGATCCCGCTCCTCCCGGGGCTGCGCTCTGGGGGTGCCCGGCCCGGGCGTTCCCCGGCTCCCCCAGCAGCAGCTCTGCCCCCCGGAACAGGGACACAACTCCGGAGTCTCTGCGGGCTGTGACACCCGGGCCGGTCCGCCCGGCCCTGGGCCCTGGGGCGCTTTGCTCAGCCCGGGATTCCCCCGCCAGGGATCCAGGGAATTCTCTGCTCTGCTGGGAGCTCCCCCTGCCCCGGGCGTGCCTGGTTGTGCCAGGGTGACAGTGGCAGTGCCGGGGTGACAGTGGCAGTGCCGGGGTGACAGTGGCTGGGCTGAGGTGACAGAGGCTGTGCCAGGGTGACAGTGGCTGTGCCCAGGTGACCGTGGTTGTGCCGGGGTGACAGTGGCTGTGCCCAGGTGACAGTGGCTGTGCCCAACGTGCCTGTGCCAGGGTGCCAGTGGCTGGGCTGAGGTGACAGTGGCTGTGCCCAGGTGACCGTGGCTGTGCCAGTGGCTGTGCCAGGGTGACAGTGGCTGTGCCCAGGTGACCGTGGCTGTGCCGGTGTCCCCAGCCCCCCTGGCAGTGTTGGGGTCGGCTCTGGGGGTGCTCACCCTGCCCAGAGGAGCTTTGCCCCTTTGGGGAATTGGAGTTGCTGGCTGCTGGGCGAGGTTGTTGGTGTTTCCTGAGGGGATTGGGGCCGGGCAGGAGGGGCTGTGGGGTTGTGGGATGAAGGCGATGGGATGTGGGAGCTCCCAAGGGCTGGAGGAGCTGCTGCCGCCACCTGGGTGGGATCAAGGCCTCTCTTCTCCTCTCCCCCTCCCTGAAGCTTTTCAGTCCTTCCCTCTCCTTGCACAGACTCAGCTCCCCCCTGGATCAGCGGGAGGGAGCAGGGACTGGCACAGCTCCGGCACATCCGTGGCCGTGGGGCGGATTTGGGGATCCCTGTGCCCCCAGGGCCGGATCCTGCGCTCTGCCAGGGAACCTTTCCCGGAGCAGCACCCGGAGCGCTCCCGGCTGCTCTGAGGGGCCGGGATGAGTCACTCCAGCCCCGCTGGCACCGCCCCCGGGAGCGCCTGAGTGCCCGTGCCCATCCCGGGGGACAGGGACCGGGGACAGGGATGGGGACAGGGATGGGGACAGGGACGGGGACAGGGGACAGGGACAGGGATGGGGACAGGGGGCAGGGATGGGACAGGGATGGGGACAGGGAACAGGGACAGGGATGGGACAGGGATGGGACAGGGACAGGGGACAGGGACAGGGGACAGGGACAGGGATGGGACAGGGACAGGGGACAGGGACAGGGGACAGGGACAGGGATGGGACAGGGACAGGGATGGGGACAGGGGACAGGGACAGGGACAGGGACAGGGGACAGGGACAGGGACAGGGATGGGACAGGGATGGGACAGGGATGGGACAGGGGACAGGGGACAGGGGACAGGGACAGGGGACAGGGGACAGGGACAGGGACAAGGGACAGGGACAGGGATGGGGACAGGGGACAGGGGACAGGGACAGGGATGGGATGGGGACAGGGACAGGGACAGGGACAGGGACAGGGACAGGGCCCTGGCGTGGCTGAGCCTTGCTGGCTGTGACACGTCCCCAGGGCTCGGTGCCTTCCTTTGATCTCCTGCTGTCCCTGACCCCTCTGGCCCGGGCTTTGGGAAGCCGGGATGGATCCCCTTGGGATCAGCCCCTGTAACCCTTTGTGTGCCAGCGTGGGAGAGCTGGGGGACAGGGCCCCTCGCTGGCAGAGGGGTTTTCCCCACAGTGCCCTGGGCAGGTTTGGGTTTGGCTGTGATGTCCCAAGGCTCACGAGCTCATCCCTGCTCCTGCCTCATCCCTTGGGAGCTGGGTGTGGAGAGGGGATGAGGGGGACCCAGGCTCCTGCATCAGGGATGGGCTCAGGCCCTGCGGGACAGCCGAGATTCCCGGGACCTGCTGGGAATGGCTGCTCCCCACCCCCAGGGCGCACACACAGCCGGGGCCATCGCTGCTTCCTCCTCCTCCTCCTCCTCCTCCTGCGGGCAGGCAGAGCGGGCTGAGGCAGCCGAGTGGCAGCCGGGGCCCGCTGGGGACACCCGGGCAGAGGGGGCAGGACAGGCAGCTCTGCTCGCGGTAATTAAAGCTGATGAGCTTTGATCAGGCCGAGGGTGGGCACGGCCGGCCCCGAGTGCCCCCCCGGCCCGGGGGTCCCCAGGGTGGGGTCGGGGTGCTCTGCTGCGGCCCTGGCTCTGCTGCGGCCGTCGGAGCCCAGCTTAGGGATCAACTCATCACCTTAATTACCGGCAGCGTTGATTGGCCCCAGCCTTCCCCAGGCCCCTGGAGAGTGCTGGGGCCGGGCTCCCTGCGCGGGGCTCGGGGATGCTCTGGGGTCAGTCCGGGATTGTTCCCTGTGGAAGGGAAATCCCTTTGCTCCCTGCGACCCCTCCAGATCCTCCCTCGGCTCGGTGCAGAGGGGTGATGAGGAGAACAAACATTTCTCCGGGCCCTGCAGGGTCCAGGGTGAAGGGGATCCGGGGAGTTCAGCCTCCCCACAGCTCCAGGTCCCCGCGGGGCTGGGGGGTCACAGGATCCCCTCATTCCCGAGGTGCTTCCCGGGGTTTCCCCAGCAGCTCCCTGGCTCCCAGCCCGGCCCTGGGTGCGGGGGGGTCTCTCTGGGGTCTGGGGGTGCTGTGGGGTTCGGTGTGAGGAGTTTGCAGGGCCCAGCCCGGCCCCCAGGGCTGTGAGCTGCGGTCACACCGGGCTCAGCCCAGCTCTCCCAGCTCCTTCCTCCTTCATGGGGAAAATGAGGGAAAATACATCAATGAATAAAGAAATGTGTCCCCGAGGGGCGCGGGGCCCTCCGGCCGCTGTCACCTACCCCGGCCCATGCCTGCCGTGGTGGCGGTGGCAGCGAAGTGTCCCCAAGGCTCCTTTTCCCTCGGGAGACGCGCGGCAGCCCCGGGAGACGGCGGCGGGGGCTGGGGAATGCCGGTGCGGGGACGTGAGCCGGGTACCAAACCCTGTCGGGCCCGGCGGGGCTCTGCGGGCCGGGAACGCTTCCCTGGCCGAGCCCTCGGGGGGGCTTTAACACCGCCCGTGTCCCCGTGTCCCCATGTCCCCGTGTCCCGGTGTCCCTGTGTCCCCGTGTCCCCGTGTCCCCGTGTCCCCATGTCCCCGGTGTCCCGGTGTCCCCGTGTCCCGGTGTCCCCATGTCCCCGTGTCCTGGTGTCCCCATGTCCCCGTGTCCCCATGTCCCCGTGTCCCCAAGTCCCGGTGTCCCCATGTCCCGGTGTCCCCATGTCCCCATGTCCCGGTGTCCCCGTGTCCCCGTGTCCCCGTGTCCCCATGTCCCGGTGTCCCCGTGTCCCCGTGTCCCCGTGTCCCGGTGTCCCCATGTCCCCGTGTCCCGGTGTCCCCATGTCCCCGTGTCCCTGTGTCCCCATGTCCCCGTGTCCCCGTGTCCCCGTGTCCCCATGTCCCCGTGTCCCCGTGTCCTGGTGTCCCCGTGTCCCCGTGTCCCCGTGTCCCCATGTCCCCGTGTCCCCGTGTCCCCGTGTCCCCATGTCCCCGTGTCCCCGTGTCCTGGTGTCCCCATGTCCCCGTGTCCCCATGTCCCGGTGTCCCGGTGTCCCCGTGTCCCCGTGTCCCCGTGTCCCGGTGTCCCCGTGTCCCCATGTCCCTGTGTCCCCGTGTCCCCATGTCCCCGTGTCCCCGTGTCCCCATGTCCCCGTGTCCCCGTGTCCTGGTGTCCCCATGTCCCCATGTCCCCATGTCCCCGTGTTCCCGTGTCCCCATGTCCCTGTGTCCCCATGTCCCCAGGGCCTGGGGCCGGGCTCCCCTCTCCTCCTGCCCGGCCCTGGGGGGCTTCGCCGCTGCTCTGCTCCCGGGGGCTCGGGAGATGGGGGGCAGCGATCTGGAGGGAGAAACCCCCTCAGATGGGGCCTGTCCGGGGGGCACGGAGCTGCCTCTGCTGGGCAAGGGGCCCCTGGGTGCTCCAGGATCTCCCTCCCCTCCTCATCCCCATCCCCATCCCGAGGCTCCTTTGGCTGGGGAGCTGCTGGAGGAGGATTTCTGCTCCGGGGCCCTGCTCGGTGTCACCGCGGCCCCGCTGCTCCTGCCGGGCGGGGAGGGAGGAGCGGGGCCTTCCCTGTGCTTGGTGCACCCCCACAGGGGTTTTGTGAGGTTCCCAAATTCTCCCCCTTGCTTTGTGCCATTCCCAGCTTTCCCACTCATGTTTTATGCCATTCCCAGCTTTACCCCCAAGTTTTGTGCCGTTCCCAGTTTGCCACCAGTGTTTTCTACCATTCCCAGCTTCTCCCACGTGCTTTGTGCCGTTCCCAGTTTCCCACTGGTGTTTTGTGCCATTCCCAGCTTTTCCCCTGAGTTTTGCACCGTTCCCAGTTTTCCCACTGGTGTTTTGTGCCATTCCCAGTTTCCCACCAAGGTTTTGTGCCCTTCCCAAATTTTCCCCGTTGCTTTGTGCCATTTCCAGCTTTCCCACTGGTGTTTTGGGGCCATTGAACCCATTCCCAGTTCTCCACTGAAGAAATAAATCGAGGTTGTTTAAGTCCAAAGAAACAGGTGGTTTTATTAGTCGTGGGGGACAGCCTGACCAGGGAACAGCAGCAGGAGAGGTCTAGAGGGGCCGGGATCCAAGCAGGCAAAGAGAGCAGATTACCTGTTACATTCCATTTTAACCCCTTCCATCATGAATATTCTAATGAGCACTAACCAATCACCTCAGGATACAAAAACCAACAACATTTACATGCAGCCTATAGGGACTATTGCATTACCATGCTAATCTACATACTAAAAACCCGAAGAACCACCTTGTCCCTGATACCTGAGACCACTTAACTGTCTTTTGTTTGGGGGGTGGGGTCCCTTAGCCACTGGAACCTCGGCTGATTGCCTCATTGTTCTCCTGTTCATGGTTCGAATCTTACTTTCATTTCTATTTCTCCTGTGGGTTTTATACTTTCAGAATTTTTCGTTAATAAACCATTTCTGCAAGAGTTTGCTGCTTCATCTCCTCCAACACTCCACCAGTGTTTTTTGCCATTCCCAGTTTTCCCACTGGTATTTTGTGCCATTCCCAGTTTCCCACCCAAGATTTGTGCCCTTCCCAATTTTTCCCCCGTGCTCTGTGCCATTCCCAGTTTCCCACCAAGGTTTTGTGCCCTTCCCAAATTTTCCCCCTTGCTTTCCAGCTTTCCCACTGGTGTTTTGTGCTCACTGAACCCATTGAACCCATTGAACCCATTCCCAGTCCTCCACCAGTGTTTTGTGCCATTCCCAGTTTTCCCACTGGTATTTTGTGCCATTCCCAGTTTCCCACTCAGGTTTTGTGCCATTCCCAGTTTTCCCACTGGTATTTTGTGCCATTCCCAGTCCTCCACCAGTGTTTTGTGCCATTCCCAGTTTTCCCACTGGTATTTTGTGCCATTCCCAGTTCTCCACCAGTGTTTTGTGCCATTCCCAGTTTTCCCACTGGTATTTTGTGCCATTCCCAGTTCTCCACCAGTGTTTTGTGCCATTCCCAGTTTTCCCACTGGTATTTTGTGCCATTCCCAGTTTCCCCCCGTGCTCGGTGCCGTTCCCGGTTCCCCCCGGTCCCTCCCCGGCCCGGCTCCCGGGGGCGGAGCGCGCAGCTCCTGTGTCCGCTCCTCCCTCTCTCCCCATTAATTAATTTGACCTTCAAGCCGAGCCCCTCGTGCTGAGCTCCCCAGTGACCTCCGGAGCAGCTCCGGGCCGGGAGCTGCTGGAATTCGGGGTGGGAGGGGAGGCCGTGGCCGGATCCAGGGCAGGGGAGGCTCCTGGGGTGCAGCACCTGCCCCCAAACTCCGTTTTTTGGGGCCTTCTGTGGTCGGGGTGGAGTGGGATGGACCTGGCACGTGTGGGATGCTCCTTGTGGCTGTGGGGAGGTGAAAGCGTTTTTAGAGCTGATTCTTCCAAGGAGTTTTTTGTTAAAAGTGACTTATTATTATTATTATTATTATTATTATTATTATTATTATTATTATTATTATTATTATTATTTCTGGGCTGGTTGAGGCAGCATTGAACCCAAGTGTGGCTCTGCATGGAGGGGACAGCACCGATCTGGGGGGACCCAAATCTCCTTTTCCACATCCCGGGGCGGCTCCTCCTCCTTTTCCTGATCCCGGCTCTGTCCGGGCTGGGTTGGGATTGGGATTGGGATTGGGATTGGGATTGGGATTGGGCTGGGCCGTTCCCTCGGCCCTGCCCCCGGGGGTGTTCACATCGCTGTAAAAAAGCCTCTCCCTCCCTCGGCGCCGCTTGGCCGCGGCTCAAACTTTTTCTTTCAAGATAAAAATAACAGCAGCAACCTCGGGGCTGCTGCTTCTGCCCCGGCTGGTGGAGAAACAGGGATCGGTTTAGGGAAAAAAAAAAAAAAAGGGAAAAACCTCAACATGGGGGAGCCTGGGTGCGAATCCCCCCTGGCTGCAGCCCCAAAGTGAGACCCGGAGTGGGGAGGAGCAGGATGGAGCCAGGGAGAGCCGGGAAAAGCCGGGAAAAGCCTCGGCTCCCAGGCAGCACGGAGCACAACTTGTTGGCAAAACAGTTTGTTTGCCAAAAAATGCGGTTTTCTGGAGGAGGAGGAGGGGAACGGAGCCGCTTCAGGAGCTGCCGGGGGCAGGGGGGGGCCCGGCCGAGGGTTTGGGGGGTGGGGTTGGGAGCGATGCTCAGGCAGCAAATGTCAAAAATCCAACGCAGGGCTGCGTTTTGGGGCAAGGGAGTGGGAGTTTGGGGCCGAAGAGAGAAAACAACTCTTATTTATTTCTGCTTTTTGCAAGTCAAGCTGGAAGGGAACAGAGCCCTGCTGTGTTTGTCCCTCCCCGAGCAGCTCTCCCTGCAGGGGCAGCAGGTCTGGGAGCACACAGGGAGCTTCACTGCCCCAAACTTGATCCTCATCCACCATTCCCAGCTCTTTTTAAAGGCAAATTTGGGCTCCTCACGACTTTCCCAGGTGCTGGGAACGGCCGTTGTGTCCCTGGGGAGCTTCTCCATGGAAATCAAGCAGAAAAACCTGGGATAATGTAAATTTTCCCAGCATTTTGGAGGGTTTTTTGGGGAATGGCATCACCCAGATTTTCCTTTCCCCTCTCCCTCGGGCTCCAGTGCCAGGGGAGGGGGATGTGGGATCTCCTGCAGCTGGGTCAGGGTTTGGAGCTGGGGCTGCTGCAAAGCCCTGGCTCCAGCCCAGTGGAAAATCCCGGGGCTGCCGGGGGTTTGGGGTGGGAATGGGGGATTTGGGGCAGCCGGGACCCCCTGGAGGCGGCTCCAGGAGTGAGGCCCCTGCGGTTCTGGGGGTGATTTTGGGCTTCGGTGTCACCAATGCCTTGGTCACCTCCTCCTCCTCCAGAATCACCCAGGATTTCATGATTCCAGTTCCTTGCCCAGCTCCGTGCACCCCAGCCCGTGTGTGATGAGCACTAATTAGGCTCTAATTAGCCCCCCGCGGCCGCAGGTCAGTGCCCTCTGTGCTGCCTCTGTCAGAGGATCATTACAAACACCCCGTGCAAACCCGGGGGGTGCCGGCGTTAATTTCCCCGGAGTTAATTAGGGACAGCGCTGCTGGGGACACCTGGGCATCCCTCAGGGGCCCCAGGGCAGGGATCTGGGAGGAAATGGGATCCTGGGCAGGGTTTGTTGGCCAAGGGGCCTCTCCATCCCCCCCAGGCTCCTCTGGGATATGGGGATCTCATCCCACCCAGGTCCCAAAATCCCAAATCCATGGAATTCCTTGGGTTTGTTTCCCCTGGAGCTGGGAGGAGCCGTTTCTCCTCATTTAGCAGTGATGAGCTGGGCTGGGCTCCCCTGGGTCACCCAGGACATTTCCTGCAGCTCTGGGGGCTCAGGGCCCCCTGGGTTTGGGGGCGTTACCGGTGCTGGAATCGGGGTGGCCCAGCTGCTTCTCCCCCTTTGCCTTCCTGCCTTTAATTTGGATTAATTGATCCCTGCTCCTCCCTCTGCGTGGCCAGGACCTGGCAGTGTCCCCACGTGTCCCAGGGGTGGAGGTGGGAGGAGGCCACAGGATCTGTGGGTGGGATCCTGGCTGGGAGCAGATCCTGCCTTTGGAGCATCCTGAATCCCTTTATTTTCCATGGCAGGAGCTCTTCAGCACCCAGGAGGAGGAGGAGGGGGGAGAGTCCCTGGGAGGTGGCACGGCTGGGTGGGCAGGGTGGACATTGTCCCTCTCAGGGACATCCCCGTGTCCAGAGGGACACCAGGAGGGAATGGGAACTGCAGGGGAGGCAGAGGCAGGGGGTGGATGGGGCTGCAGGAGCAGCAGCTCCAGCTCCTCTCTCCCTCCCACCACAGCAGTTTGGGGCTAAACTGCGACTTTTTGGAGCTGCCTGCTCAGGGAGCTCCTTCCAGCCCCGGAGCACTTGGGAATTGTGCTGGGAATTGTGCTGGGATCTGGGAATTGCATTCCTCACGGGCTCTTCTGTGTAGGCTCTGACCAAGATTTGGTACAAATCCTCCATTTCTGTCAGGGGGTTGTGATTTTTTTTCCCCAAGGAGCTTTTTGGCCGCTGGTCCCCCCGGCCTGGGGTGAGGCTGAGGGTCTGGCCAGGATCCCCAGAGGCAAGGGAGCCCCAGGAACCCGAGTGGGGGGATTTTCCTGCTGATTTTCCTTCCCATCCCACTCTGACATTCCTGGTTGCTCTTGCCGGCCCCAGCCAAGGCCGATCCCAGTGCTGGAACCCCTGGATGAAAACATTCCCCAGGCTGGGCCAGCCGGGTGCTGCTGCTGCTGCTGCTGCCGGGGGTTCCAGGGCAGGGAGGGGAGGGGAATTGGGATGCAGAGGCAGCTCCCAGCCTGCACCCATCCCTGCACCCATCCCCGCATCGGGAAGCAGCTGCTGCCCCTGGGCCTCCCACCCCTCTCCCCCTCACTCCCGGAGTTTTCCCGGGTGGAAGGGGTTAAATCAGGACGTGAGGGGCTGGGCTGGACTGAGGGTTGGGAAGAAGGGACCATTTCACCCCTCCAGCTCCACTCTGGATGCTCCGAGGGATGAATTCCCCACTCCCAGAAAAGGCTTTTGGAGCAGCTGGATTTCTGTGAGGAGCCGCAGAGCAGCACCTGGGCTGTCCCTCAGCCTCTCAGCCTCATCCTCCTTGCTCTGGGTTCGCCCTTAAAACCCCAAATCTGCCCCCAGACCCTGCCGTGGGTGGGATTTGAGGCGGGGGGCAGCGGGGGTGTCACCCCAGCCCCATCCCGGCTCCCTCTCCCCCGGCGGTTCAGCCGCTCCCGGCCCGAGCTCGCCCGCAGCTATAAATACACACCTCGGAGCGCTGCAAAGCCCCCGCAGGGTTCAGGCTCTATATTTAGGCTCCTGCAGCACAAAGCCATATTGCACGGAGGCTGGGCAGTGGGATCTCCTTCTAGGAACCGGGGCGAGGAGGGGTGGGATGGAGCCGGGGCTGGGTCCTCCCCCCGCAGCCGCTGTCCCATCCCGCGGCTCCGATCCGGGCCTTTCTTCCCCCAAAAACCCCGGCAGAAAGTTGCTGCCTGAGCGTGGAGGGAGAGGGACATCAAACATTTATAGGCCTGGCCAAGCGTAAAGGAAATGCCTGGCTCCGTTAAAATAGCAGCAGCAATTACAGGAGAGGGGGGGGAAAAGGAAAAAAAAACCCAAACCACAAACACCAAAAAAACCCACAACGCCCCCCCAAAAGAAACAAAAAAACCCAAAAAAACCAAAACCAAACAAAACAAACCCCACCCAAACCAAAACCAACGAACACCCCCACCAAAAAAAAAAACAAACCAAAAATCCCCCCCAAAAAACCCCAAAAAACCAACAACAACAACAAAAAACCACAAAAAAAACCCACAAAAAAAACCAAAACACACACACAAAAAAAGACCCAAAACAAACAAACAAACAAACAAAAAAAAACCCAAAAAAACCCCAAACCAACAAACCCAACTCAATCTCTCCCGTCCCCAGCCGGGGTCGCAGCTCCGGGGTTGGGCTCCCCAAGCCCGTCGGGGGATGGGACAGGCTCTGATCCCCCCAAACCGGTCTGAAACCCGAGCCCGCGGCTCTCCAAGCACAGCCCAGCCCGGGTTCTGCCCTGAGCTGAACGGGCAGTGAGGAATTCATCGGGCTCCTTCTCCTTTCGGGGTTTTGCGGCGGGGCCGGAGCGGGGCCGGTGCTCCCCGGCCGCCTCTGCTCGCTCCGATTCGGGAAATTCGGGGGATGGATCCTGCGGGCACCGCTCCTTCCCTCGGCCGGGGAGAGCCGGCGGTGGGAGGGGAAGGAAAACAGCCGAATCCCCAGGATCGGGGGAATTCTGCTGCTGCTGCTTTGTCTGACCCGCGATCTTTCAGAGGAGAAAGGCGCTGCTCCTCCAGCGGGCAGCAGGGCAGCGGGGTCACCGCGCCTGCTCCAGCTCTGCGCTTCCCTGCGTGGAAATCAGGGCTTCGGGGGTTTCTCGTTGGTTTATTTTTTTTTTTCTCTTTGGCAAAGGTTTGAAGCGGAATGAGGAGCAGAGCGAGCTCCGCAGTGGGGAGAGGGTTCAGGATCCAGGGCTGGGCACGGGGTTGGGCTGTGCCTGCCCCGGGGTTTGGGGAACCAGCTCAGAGCTGGAGTGAGAAAGAGGAAGGGAAATTCCTGGAGGGGAAGCCCAGGGCTGGGGGAAGCAGCAGGAGGGTGCTGGGGGGTGACGGCCACAGGGGCCTGGGGGGACGCATTGCCCTGGTCCTGCTGAGGTGTGGGGAGGTGTGTGCTGAGGAAGGGAAGAGCTCAGCTGATGGGAATGAAGGTGGACCCGGTTGGACTTGAAAATGAGGGGTCAGCTGGTGCTTCAGGCTCAGGAATTGGCTCTGTTATCTTTGGGAGCAGCGCTCCTTCCCAATGGGATCACCCCAGCTGTGGAACCCACAGGAAAATCTTCCCGTTGTGAAATCAGGATTTGGGGTGTTGCCTTCACCCCCTGGGCTGTGAGAGCTCCCATTGTCCCATTTTTGAGATTTTCCTGCTGGCCCCAGGGAGCTGGGAGTGCTTTTCCAAGCTCGAGGTGGATCCTGCAGCTCTCGGAGTGGAGGATTTGAGGAAAACCTGGTGTGTGGTGGGGATGGTCACTGCAGGGAGACAATGTCCCCTGCTCCCTCCAGAGCCTGGAACATCCCCCTGGAGGGATCAGCTGAGGATGGGCTGAGAGGAGCAGCTTCTCCTGCTGGTGGCTGGAACCCTGGGCTGATGTTCCCTCCCCAGTTCTCCCTGCTCTCATTCTCCTCCTGCCGTGTTGGAGCTGTGGGGGTTGAGGTGGTGGGGCTGCAGGCCAGGCCTGGCTGGGGGGGCTTGGCCTGGGATGCTGGAGCCCTTCCCGTGTGGGGATCCTGGCACCTGGCCCTGGCTGGGACACTGGGACCATCCCATGGAAATGAATGCTGGGACCTGTCTGTGTGTGGGAATGCTGGGACCCAATCCCATGTGGGGATCCTGGGACTCACTCCTGTACGGAAAGGCTGGTGCCTGTCACTCTGAGGAGATTTGGGATCCATTTCCCTGTGGGATGCTGGTGCCTGTGTGGGGATCCCGGTGCCCGTTCCCATGGAAGGATTCTGGCACTCATTCCCCTGTGGGGACGTTGGTGCCCATTCCCCTGCAAGAATCCTGGCACCCATTCCCCTGTGGGGTGTTGGTGCCTGTCTCTGTGTGGGATTTGGGATCCATTCCCCTGTGGGGTGTTGGTGCCTGTCCCTGTGTGGGATTTGGGATCCATTCCCCTGTGGGGTGTTGGTGCCTGTCCCTGTGTGAGATTTTGGGATCCATTCCCCTGTGGGGTGTTGGTGCTGTCCCTGTGTGGGATTTTGGGGATCCATTCCCCTGTGGGGTGTTGGTCCCTGTCTCTGTGTGGGATTTGGGATCCATTCCCCTGTGGGGTGTTGGTCCCTGTCCCTGTGTGGGATTTGGGATCCATTCCCCTGTGGGATGCTGGTGCCTGTGTGGGGATCCCGGTGCCCGTTCCCATGGAAGGATCCCGGCACCCATTCCCACGTGGGGATGTTGCTGGTGCCTGTTCCTGTGAGGAGATGTTGGTGCCCGTTCCCATGGAAGGATCCTGCTCCATCTGACATTCCCACCGTTGGGATTCTGGCCCCCGGGGACGCTCTGTGTTGGGCACTGCCCTCAGCAGCCGAGGTTTCTCCTCCTCCCTCCCCTCCTGGACATTTCCCAGCTGTTTTTTGTCACCTCCTGTGGTGCTTTCATCCACCTGGAGCCGAACCGAGCTGCTCTGCCTGGCAGAGGAGGCCTCAGCTGCAGCCAAACCCCCTCATCCTTTATTTGTTCCTCGCCTGCTCCCAGGCTGGACCCCGGAGCCGCTGGTGCTGGGTTTGATTTTCCCTCTCCAACAATAAATTTCAATTCCCCAGCGAGCCCGGGAGCGTTGAACAGCTCGGGACAAGTGACACCAAAGGTGTCAGGAGGGGACACTGCCAGCAGCAGGCTCGGGCTGCTGGAAACCCTCTCGCTGCTGTGGGAAGGGCAGGAACCTCCTTCCAGCCGCCTGGGTGTTGGCTGAGGGAAACAACAGCTCGGGGGATGGATATCGGGGGATGGATATCGGCATTTCTGCCCTCGGGGAGTTCCCAGCGCCGCCCCCAGTGCCGCCCGCAGGTTGGTGCTGCCGTGAGAGGGAACACGCTCGGCAGCCCCGGATTAGGGTTGGATTTTATTATTTTTTTGTTTTTCCCTTAATGGAAGAAGCCGCGTTCACACGGAAACCGATCGGTTTGAGCGGCCCTGGAAGGCAGGAGCATCCCAGAGGCGCCGGGAGAAGCTCCCGGCTCTCCGCTCGGCCTTGGGGGGAAAAAAAAAAAAAAAAAAAGGTTTAGAAAATTAAAAATAAAGCGTGGAGGAGGCCGTGGAGCGCGGGGCTCTTTGTGGAGGAGCCGGAGGGCTCTGGAACGGCAGCGGGAGCCGCGGGATGAATCCCCGCGGGTGCTCCGAGCCCACCGCCCCTTCCCGGCGGGATCGGGGCGGGAGCATCCCCCGGGAGCTGCGGGACGGGGGTGAGGATGCGGGGACGGCGGGGACAGCGGGGGTGGCTCCGGGGCGGCCCCGCAGGCGCGGGCGGGCGCGGGGCCCCGCCGGGCTGGTGGAAAGTAGGTCGTGGCTGTGCTGGCGTGGCCGCCCCGTCCTACATATGGAAATCGGGGCTATTTCTGGCCGCTCCTGGCGGGCTGGGCCGTGTCCCCGCTCCGGCCCCTCGGCGGGTCCGCCCCGGGCACGGCCCCGCTGGCAGCCCCGCGGATGCTCGGGGGGTGTTTGTGGGGGAGCTGCGGGGCTGCCGCCCGGGGGTTCCTGCCCGCGGGACCTTTCCCCCTCCCCTGGGGTGGGTGACTCCGTCCTGGGGATCCCGCTCGGCTCCCCAGTGCCTGGGGAGGGGGGTTAATTCCCGATGGGAAAACCCTTTAACCGCTGCTGTGCCGGCGGGGCTCGTCCGGGCTCCTCAGCCCGACCCCTGCAGGGGCTGGGACCCTCCAAGGCTTCCCCCAGTCCCACCCGGGAGCGCTCCCGTCCCCTCCAGGCCGGACTCCAGCCGGGAATCGTGGGTTTGGCAGCATCTCAATCAGCCCCGCTTTCCATTTCCATGACAACCCCGCGGAAGGTGGGCAGGAACGCCTTCCTGCCGGACACACAGGAGCTGGCAAGGGCCGGGCGCTGCCGCTGGGGCAAAAGGCACCTCCGTGGGTGGGATAACCCCGATTCGGTGCCAGCAGCAGAGGGAAAAGGGCTGCTCGGGGTTTTCCCCCAGTTTCGAGTCCGGCCTGTGGGGAGGGGGAGCCGGGGTTGATCCAAATCTGCCTGTGAGAGTCTCGAACACATTCCTGATAAATCACCCTGAGGGGTCATGGGCTCAGCACCAGAGCAGATCCTGGGGGTCTCCAGGGGTGAGGTGAGGGTCGGGTTCAGGGCAGGGACAGCTCTGTCCTTTGCCTGAAGGTGGCCTGGACACGTCACCCCCACACTCCCAGGGTTCAAGGTGTTTGTGGTGAGCTGGGGAAGGGGCTGAGCCTGGAGCAAAGGAGGCTCAGGGGGCCCCTGTGGCTCTGCACAGCTCCTGCCAGGAGGGGACAGCCGGGGTAATTGATCAGGTAATTGCAATGCAGGCCCCAAATCCAATCAGGGATTTTATGGAATCTCCCCCTGTCCCAAAGCACAGGCTCCATCTTGTTCATCAACACCAGCAGCAGATCTGCCTCAGCAGCAAACATGAGGTCAGTGCTGGTAAAGAACTTTTCCTGATGAAAAATGTGAAAATGTGCTCAACCCTGAGCTGGCCCTGCTGAGGCTGCTCAGATCCTGGGCACCGATTGTGGGAACAGGACCTGGAGGGGCTGGAGCGAGTCCAGGGCAGGGAACGGAGCTGGGAAGGGTCTGGAGCCCCAGGAGGGGCTGAGGGAGCTGGGAAAGGGGCTGAGCCTGGAGAAAAGGAGGCTCAGGGGGCCCTGGTGGCTCTGCACAGCTCCTGCCAGGAGGGGACAGCCGGGGGGGTCGGGCTCTGCTCCCAGGGCACAGGGACAGGAGGAGAGGGAACGGCCCCAGGCTGGGCCAGGGGAGGTTAATTCGGATATCAGGAAAAATTCCCTCGTGGAAAATTTTGCCCAGGGCAGTGGTGGAGTCCCCATCCCTGGAAATATTTGAAGAATGTGGCACTTGGGGACAGGGGTGAGCGGTGACCACCCGGTGCTGGGTTAATGTTTGGTCTGAGGGGATTTTCCAACATCAGAGATTCCAGAATCCCGTTGATGTGTGCCCTGGATGGGCCTGGGTGCTCCCTGCACCCCTCAAAACCAGAGAAAAAAACCCTTTCCCAGCTTCGTGTGCAAACTTTTCCAGGTGAACTGTGGCTGGGAACTGAGGCCTTTGGGGGAACTCCAGGGAGGGAGAACCCTGGGCGGGGGGAGCCAGTGGGGATTCCCAGGCTGGAGCAGCTCGGGAAGAACATCCCAGGTGTGGGGTTGGTGGGGTTTGCACAAACCCCCAAACCTGTTACAGCAGAGGGCACCCCCAGCTCTGCTGCCCGCCCTCCCTGCCGGGGCAGGGCACGGCCCCTCCGCCTGCTCCGTCCCTTTTCCGGGCTGGAAAACCCCCTGAACTGTGCCAATCCCTGTGCCCCGGGAACCTGGGGCTGGGGGAGGTTCTGGGCCCCCCCAAACTGCAGCACAGGGAGGGGCTGGGGAAACTGAGGCAGCGGCTGGGAGGGAGAGGAGCCGCCGGGGAGGAAGGATTTGGGGAAAGGGGAATGATTTGTGGGGTGAATGATTTGTAGGGTGTTCCCTCCGGGAAATCTGCCCCTGGAGCCCTCCTCTCCTTTCCCACCCATCCCTGGGGGGGCTCAGCCTTTCCCTCAACCCCTTAATGACCGCAATTAAGCCGATGCCAGCAAATGAAGTGGCGTTTAAGGAGCCGAATAAAAAATGGGAAACACCCCGCGATTGCTTTCTGTGGTCGTTAAGAGGCTTTTTACTCCCGCAGCTGCCTCTCGGGGGGAGCGTGCCCCGGCACAGGGACAGCGCCCAAAGCCACCCCCAGCTGCCACGGGGACTCCTTCGGGAGCGACCCCGCTTTTCCTGAGCCTCCTCAGGGGGAACAGCAGTGCCGGTACATCCAACAGGCAGAGCGGGACAGCTCCCTCGGGGCTGCCGTCCCCACGGGGGGAGGTGGCTCTGTCCCCACGGGAGGATGTGGCTCTGTCCCCACGGGAGGAGGTGGCTCTGTCCCCACGGGGGGAGGTGGCTCTGTCCCCACGGGGCGAGGTGACTCTGTCCCCACGGGGGGAGGTGGCTCTGTCCCCACGGGAGGAGGTGGCTCTGTCCCCACGGGGGGAGGTGGCTCTGTCCCCACGGGGGGAGGTGACTCTGTCCCCACGGGGGGAGGTGGCTCTGTCCCCACGGGGGGAGGTGGCTCTGTCCCCACAGGGGGAGGTGGCTCTGTCCCCACGGGGGGAGGTGGCTCTGTCCCCACGGGAGGAGGTGGCTCTGTCCCCACGGGGGATGTGGCTCTGTCCCCACGGGGGGAGGTGGCTCTGTCCCCACGGGGGGATGTGGCTCTGTCCCCACGGGAGGAGGTGGCTCTGTCCCCACGGGGGGAGGTGGCTCTGTCCCCACGGGGGGAGGTGGCTCTGTCCCCACGGGGGGAGGTGACACGGCGGTGGCCCCGGCGCGGGGGATTTCTGCCTCCTGAGCCCACCCCGTGCCCCAAAGCAGGAGGGTTTGGGGCTGGCTCGCTGTCCCTGCGCTGTGTCCCCGTGTCCCCAGATCACCCGTGGTGCCCATCCCGTCCCCGCGGGGCCGTTCCCGGTGGGAAGGCGCAGGAAGGGCGGCTGGAGCGGCTCGGCCGGGGCCGATTCCCCCGGGCCCAGAGGCGTTTCCAGGCGGAACCTTTCCCTGCACAACCAGCGGCTGGTTCCGCTCTGCCCGGCGCACAATGCCCCATTGTCCTGCCCGTTCCACTGGAAATCCAACCGGGAATGTGAGCCCGAGAGCCCCGATCCCTTCCCCGGCGCCCAGGGAGCCGGGATGGGGCTCCCCAAGCACCCCAAAGCCTTTTTGGGAAGGGATTTGCGCTGGGAGAGGCCGAGATCTGTGGGATCCGAGTGCTGTGGGTTCCCGCTGGGATCTCAGCGCCAGGGAGGGGTGGGGGGAAGAGCACGGGAATTGCTCTTTTCCTCGCCTTTTCATTGTTCGGGGCTCTTATCGGAGCAGGCAGGAGCGGCCGGGATCGGCTCCGGGAGAGAGCTGGGAGCGGCAGGAGGGAGACGTCAGAGCCCAGGGCTGGGGGACAAAAATCCCGAGTTTTTGTGGAGCTCTGGAATCATGGAATGGTCAAAGGTTGGCAGAGAAATACAAACCTCATCCAGTGCCACCGAGCCCTGGCAGGGACACCTCCCCCTGTCCCAGGTGCTCCCAGCCCCAGTGTCCAGCCTGGCCTTGGGCACTGCCAGGGATCCAGGGGCAGCCACAGCTGCTCTGGCAATTCCAGCCCAGCCCCTGCCCACCCTGCCAGGGAACAATTCCTGCCCAATCTCCCAGCCAGCCCTGCCCTCTGGCACTGGGAAGCCATTCCCTGGCTCCTGTCCCTGCAGCCCTTGTCCCCAGTCCCTCTGCAGCTCTCCTGGAGCCCCTTTGGGCCCTGCCAGGGGCTCCGAGCTCTCCCTGGAGCTTCTCCTCTCCAGCTGAGCACCCCCAGCTCTCCCAGCCTGGCTCCAGAGGGGCTCCAGCCCTGGAGCAGCTCCGGGGGCTCCTCTGGGCTCTCTCCAGCAGCTCCAGGTCCTTCCCGTGCTGGGAACACACCCCAAGGTGGGAGCGGGATCTGGCCTGGATTGCTTGGGGAGGAGGAGGGGGCTGGAAAGTCTCTGGGAGCTCTGCAAACCCAGACTCTGCCCCAGGGTGCCCATCTGGGTCCTGGTGTGCAGCCCGTGGTGCTGGCAGGGATTCCCTGAGCTCCAGCCAGGGGATATTTCTGTCCCATCGGGGTCTGGCAGTGGGGAGAGCATCCCCCCCTCATCCCCTCACCCACCCCTGCAGCCCCCCCCGGCTCAGCCACTCCCCGTGCCGCTCCTCCTCCTCCTCCCTCTGCTCCCAGCACATCCCAGGACACAAAACCCCTCCAAATCCCCAGCTGGGAGCATCCCCACGGAGCCACCAGCCCATCTGCTCCGTGCCCTGTGCCGGCCAGGCTTTGCCAAATCCTCCCGAGTCACCCAGGGCTCGTTGGTTGCATCCATCGCTTTGGGCTCCCTCCTTTCCCTCTGCAGTTTCCTATGGGGTGCTGTTGTTGTTGTTGGTTTGGTTTTGGGGGTTTTGGGGGTTTTTATTTTGGTTGTTGGGGTTTTTGTTGTTGTTTTTTCCCTCTTAATTGACAGGAACCCTGCAGGTGTGTAGGAGCAGCAGGTGAGCTCTGTCTTGCACACTCCGTGCCGGGATGAGGAGCTGGAGCAGGGGCACCGCGTGTCCAGCACAGCAAACCTGGCCTGGGAGCCTTTGGGGACATAAACCCAGGATTTGTTAATCCCTGGAGGAAATGCTCAGGACAGCCCAGGCCTGGGTCCAGCCCCTTTTCCAGGAGCTCCATCTCCTCCGTGCCTGGTGTGATGGGACAAGGAAAAACGGCTTTAAATTAAAATAAGGGAGATTCAGATGAGATCCAGGAGGGAAAATATTTGTGAGTAGAGTAGTGGGGCACTGGATTCCCAGAGCAGCTGTGGCTGCCCCTGGATCCCTGGCAGTGCCCAAGGCCAGGCTGGACACTGGGGCTGGGAGCACCTGGGACAGGGGGAGGTGTCCCTGCCAGGGCAGGGGTGGCACTTCAAGGTCCCACCAACCCAAACCAATTGTTCCTCCCAGGAACAATTCCTGCCCCAAATCCCACCCAGCCCTGCCCTGGGCGCTCCATGGGAACAGGGGCTGCCCCGGCACTGGGTGGGACCCGCGGGCACCCCGGGGCTCTGCCCGGACCCTTCTCCCCGGGGCCACCCCGCTCCCGGCCGCCCCGCCTGGCCGCTGTCACCGTCTGAGCGCGGCCGTAATTAATTCCCGGTAATCCCCGGGCGGCTCCGGCCTCACCTGCGCCCGGCACACACGGGAGGGGCAGCGCCGGCACCGCAATCGGCTTAGGGGGATAAAGCCAGGGGACAGCAGGGACAGGGGACAGAGGGACGGGGGGACAGCAGGGACAGAGGGACAGGGGGACAGGGGCACAGAGAGACAGGGGGACAGCAGGGACAGCAGGGACAGGGGGACAGGGGACAGAGGGACAGAGGGACGGGGGGACAGCAGGGACAGGGGGACAGGGGGACAGGGGACAGAGGGACAGCAGGGACAGAGGAACAGCAGGGACAGAGGGACAGGGGGACAGCAGGGACAGAGGGACAGGGGACAGAGGGACAGCAGGGACAGGGGGACAGAGGGACAGAGGGACAGGGGACAGAGGGACAGCAGGGACAGGGGGACAGAGGGACAGAGGGACAGAGGGATGGGGGGACAGCAGGGACAGAGGGACGAGGGGATAGGAGGACAGAGGGAGCTGCTGGCTCCTGGGGGTGGGGAGTTGAGCCATGTGGGGCTGGCTGTCAGAGGCTGGGTGTCCTGGGTGACAGCGGTGTCACCCTGGGGGACAGGGTGGCCTTTGCCCTCTGGGGACATTCCCGGTTTTTCAGGGCTGCTGATGGATGGCACCGGGGATGTTTTTTGGGGGTGAGGGGAGCACATGAGGGGGGCCGGGGCGTTTCTGCCCTCGCTGGGTAAAGCCTTGAGGTCCCTGCCCCACCTCACTCCTGGCATCAGGGGAGGATTCTCCTGCGGGATTCTCCTGGGGGATTCTCCTGCGGGATTCTCCTGGAGGGTTTTCCTGGAGGGTTTCAGGACACGGCCCCATGGATGTTGTGAGGGCAGTGGGGCTGTTCCCTGCTCCTGCAGCCGGGTCCCGGCGGGGTTTTGGGGCCGGGGAGAGCAGAACCATCAGCCCTTTTCCAGCGTTCCCACTCCAGGGTTGGGCTGGGAGCCCAAATCCACATTTTGAGCGCAGCCCAGCGTGTAAAACCCTTTATTTGGGATAATTGTAGGTGAGTGTAGGGGACAGAAAAAGCACTTTATTTTGGGTGGTTTGAGGTGGGTGCAGGGCACAGCGATCCCTCCACCCCAAAAAGGGGCAGCTCTGTGCCCCGGGGGTTTGTCCTGCCTGGTGTCCCTGTGCCTCCCCCATCCCGGCATTGATGCACCCTCCGAAATCCGGGAATGCCAGAGGTCCGCGATACGAGCTGCTAAAAACGGGGGATCTATCCAGGGCCACGTGGATTCGCTTTTTTGGGAAGCGGGCAGTGAGCACGAGCTGGGGTGAGCACGAGCTCTGGGTGCAGCCGGGACGTTTTTGGGGTTTGGGGGGTGCTGATGTTTGTAGGGAAGAGCAGAGGAGATTCCCGCTCCTTCCAGAGGCGATTCCTGGTGAAGTTGGTGAAGAATTGGCCCCGCCGGGATCGGCTCCGTGACTCAGTTTCCCCCCGGGTGACAAGGGGGTGGCGCCGAGGGTTAGGAATCCCTGGGAAAACCAGGAATTTCTGTCCCCTTGGTCAGACAGGGATTGCTCACCCCCGCACGTGCCCATCCCGCGGGGAATTCCAGCACTTCAGCCTCCCCGGGTTTTATTACGCCCCAAAAATCTGCAAAAGGCAGAGCCTCGAGGCTTCCTGTGCCTCTCTCACAGGGAATTCCAGCACTTCAGCCTCCCCGGGTTTTATTACGCCCCAAAAATCCGCAAAAGGCAGAGCCCCGCGGTTTCCTGTGCCTCTCTCGCAGGGAATTCCAACGTTTCAGCCTCCCCAGGTAAATCCCGTTGTGTTACACCCGAAACATCCCTGGAACGCCCCGAGGGTTGCTGCGGCCTCTCCCCGAGCTGGCGGGGCCGGGCAGGGCTCTGGGTGATCCCTCCCGGTCACATCCTGGCCCTGGCCCTCGCTGCCCCGGCCGGGGAGCGCGGGCTGAGCCCGGCGGGGCCGGACCCGCTGCTGCTGCTGCTGGGGGCGAGGAGCCGAGCCAGCCCCGCCGCCTGGAAGTGCCACCCGCAGGAGGAAAATATCCCGGATTTGGAGAGCTTGGAGCATCCCCCGAGCCGAGGGCTGTGTCCCGGGGGGGTGACAGAGCCCGGGGACAGCGCAGCTCCTTCCCTGGGGACAGCCAGGAGCTGCAGGGACACAGCCCCGGGGTGTCCCCAGCGGGGCGGGACTGCGGCACCTCCAGCTCCCTCCCAGCCCGTCCCACTCCGCGTCCTCCACCTGGAATTTGGGGACTCGGGGAGGGCACAGTCCCTGCCCCATCGCAGGGTTTGATCCCCGTCCCCAGGGATCCCCAGGGAATGGTGGCAGGAGCTCCAGGGGCTCCAGGAGCGTTCGGGCGCTGCTCCCTGGGATGCACGGGCTGGGATTTGGGGGAGCCTGTGCAGGGACAGGATTGGACTGGACGATCCTCGGGAGTTCCTCCCAGCTCAGGTGATTCCACGAATCCCTGTCTGAGCATCCCAAAAATGTCGCTGAGCACAGATCAGCCTCCCTGGCTGGAGCAGGGCCAAGGTGAGCCGGGCAGAGCCCAGCAGCCCCTTCAGCCGGGCTGGGCTCTTCCCTTTGCTCACAAACCTCATCCCACGGCTTTCCAGCACCATTCCTGGCGCTGGCTGGGGATATTTTCGGGTAAACCACCAGCAAACAACCCCGGAGAAAGGGGCGGGTTTTTAACGTCAATTCTCGCTTTTTATCCATTTCCCTGTTCAAACGCAGCAGCAGCAGCAGCAGCTGGGGGAGCTGGGAGCCGGCTGCTCCCGTGCTGAGCAGAAATCCGTGCTGCTGGTGGCGGCTCCGTGCGGAATTGTGGCAGCCGGGGGATTTGAGGAGGCTGCCAGGGAGAGGCCGGATCTTTTATTAGAGCAACTGAGACGGTTGGGGGGGAAAAAAAGCTCCAAAGCAGATCAGCTTTTGGGCTCGCCAGTCCTGATTCAGGTCCTAAATAGAAACAGCTCAGTCAGATCCCCCGGTTTATTTAATCAATTTTACATCTGAAAACCAAAAAAAAAAAAGAAAGAAAGAAAGAAAAGAAAACCAACTGGTGAGATGAAAGCTTTCCCCCCCCCCCCCCACCCCCCCTTCTCTGGTGGTTTTTTCTCCTCTTTTTTTTTTTTTGGATTTGTTTTCCTGGGAGCCTCGTGTGTGGTGCTTGGCAGAGCTGCTGGCTCAGCCCTGACACCCCCAGACACCCCAAATTTGGGCTTTTCTCACCCCTCCGGGAGAGGTTGTGTGAGGTGGAGGCCAGGACAGCTGGATCCTCTCCCAGATTATTCCAGGCTCCAGGAAAACACTGCCCAGCTGCTTTTTGGACTCATTTTCCTCCCTGGATGTCAGGGCTGCTCCCAGCCCTGTGTGGGGCTGTCCCTGGGTCAGATCCGGCCCCAGGACCCCGTGGGGTGCCCAGGCTCAGCTCTGTGGCCTTGAGCCATTCCCAGGATTCATCCAGCCCTGGGAATGGCCATCATTCCCCCCTGAGCACTGCCTGCAGCCCCTGGAGCTCACCTTTGCATGGAAAACCTTGGGAAATCGGGAATATTTCCTCTCCTGGGGGCACAGCACTGCCCTGGGCTCTTGGGGAAGTGAAAGGGGCAGAAATCCTTGTGCTGCCTCATTCCCAGTGGGAAAAGCCAGGGATGTGACTGAGGAATGATGGAGATGCTGTGGGACAGGGCCCTGGATCCCCTCCCCTTCCCCTGCTGTGTGAATTGAGAAAATGCTGGAACTCCTCACTGCCGGGCATTCCCTGCTCTGCCTCAGTTTCCCTCCCCCTGGCCAGCACGGGGGGAGGTTTTCCCTTTCCACAGGAGGAGTTTCACCCCTTCCCTCACCCATCCTTTGGGATGGGGGAGATGGAGGGACCCAGGAGCCTGAGGGGCCCCAGAGGGAGCCCCTCTGCACCAGCTCAGCTCCCAGCCCTGCCCTCCTGCTGCTCCACCGCCTGGAATCACAGAATTCCGGGATCATTTGGGTTGGAAAGACCCTAAATTCCATCCCATTCCACGGCAGGGACACCTCCCCCTGTCCCAGTGTCCAGCCTGGCCTTGGGCACTGCCAGGGATCCAGGGGCAGCCACAGCTGCTCTGGCAATTCCAGCCCAGCCCCTGCCTGGCAGAGCTGAGCTCCTGCCCTGCCCGGGGCAGGGTTCCATGGGGAGGAGGAGGAGGAGGAGGAGGAGGAGGAGGAGGAGGAGGAGGGAAGGAGCCGATGGATCCCTGGGATGGACCCCCCAAGGCTCTGGGGCTGACACCCGGGAGGCGTTTCCTGCTTTCCCTCCCTCTGCCAGCTGTGCAAACGCTGGATCCCGTCGCGGGATGCACGGAGTTATCCTGGGGAAGGAGGGATGGGAGCAGCTCCTTCAGCTCCGCTGCCCCGGGAGAGCTTCAGGGGATTTTTGGTGTGGTTTATTTTTTTTTTTTCTGTGCTTTTTTAAAGTTTTTTTTGTGAGATTTTGGGTTGGGGGTTTTGTGTGGAATTTTTTTTGGTTTGGTTTTGTGTTTTCGTGGGGGTTTTTTTTGGTGGGGGTTTTTGTGGCTTTTGGCTGGGTATTTTTTGTGGTTTTATTTTGGTTTTGGTGGTTTTTTCTGTGGTTTCTTTTTGTTTGTTTGTTTGGGTTTTATTTGGTTTCGCTTTGGATTTTTATTCGTTTGTTTCTTCCTTTTGTTTGTGTGTGGGATTTTTTTTTGTTGTTGTTTTGGGGTTTTTTTCGGCGGGTTGTTTTTCAACCCTGGCAGCAGCAAACTGGGAGAGCTCCATAAATATTTGATCCAATCCCTCCAGCACCGCCAGCATCCCCTGACACCAACAGAACACCTGGGAACGCTTCCCACCTCATCCCAAAATCCCCCAAATCCCCCAAAATCCCCAAATCCCCCAAACCCCCAATCCCCCAATCCCCATCCAGGCACAGCGGGATCGCTGGGATTGTCCTTCCCTCATTCCTGGGATCGGGAGCCTCCCCAGCTCTTTGATTTCCCGGGAAAGCCGAGCCCAGGATTGGAAACCGGAGCTGGGCCAGGCTCGGGTCAGGGCTCAGAGCTGATCCCAGACTTTTCCTTTCAGCTGGAAACCCGAGCGCTTCCAGGCGGGATCCCCCGGGAACGGCCCCGGGGCTGGGGGCGGAGAGAAATAACACAAAAAAAAACCGGGCTCCAGGTGGCCAAAAAGGGTGGGAAAAGAGGAAAAAAGTGGTGGAAAAGGGGAAAAATGATTGAAAAGGGAAAAAAAAATCGGAGAAAAAGGGGGGGAAAGTGGGGGAAAACAGGAAAATAAGTGGTGGGAAGAGGGAAAAAGTGGTGGAAAGGGGGGAAAATTGTGGAAAGGGGGGAAAAGTGGTGGAAAGGGGGGAAAAGTGGTGGAAAATAGGAAAAAAAGTGGTGGAAAGAGGGAAAAAGTGGTAGAAAGGGGGGAAAATTGTGGAAAGGGGGGAAAAGTGGTGGAAAATAGGAAAAAAAGTGGTGGAGAGAGGGAAAAAGTGGTGGAAAGGGGGGAAAGTGGTGGAAAAGGAGAAAAAAGTGGTGGAAAAGGGGGAAAATGGTTGAAATGGGAAAAAAAGCGGAGAAAAAGGGGGAAAAAGTGGTGGAAAAGGGAAAAAACGGAGAAAAGGGGGGAAAAAGTGGGGGAAAATAGGAAAAAAGTGGTGGAAAGGGGAAAAAGTGGTGGAAAAGGAGAAAAAAGTGGTGGAAAGGGGGAAAATTGTGGAAAGGAGGCAAAAAATGGTGGAAAAGGGGAAAAGAGTGGTGGAAACGGTCAAAAATTGATTGAAAAGGATGAAAAAGAGGTGGAGAAAGGGGAAAAGTGGTGGGCAAGACATTCCCACTTCTCCTGAATTAAATTTAATGTTAAAAAGGGGGAAATGATGGATAAATATGGATGAAAATGTAGCTGAGGTTTTTTTAGGTTTTTTTCGGTGTTTTTTATTGTTGCTTCTTGCGGTTTTGGGGGGGGTTGGGGTTTTTTATTTTTGGATTTTTTTTGTTGTCGATTCTGTTTTTTGGGGGTTTTTTGGGGGTTTTTTTTTCGGTTTTTTGTGAGCTTTTTTTGTTTGTTTTGTGGGACTTTTTTGTTTTGGTTGTTTTTTGGTTGGTTTTGGAGTGTATTTTTTGTTCATTTGTTTCTTGGCTTTGCTTTGTTTGTTTTCAAATTTCGTTTTTCTTTGCCTTTACCCCCAGTTTTTGTGCCGAAGGCGAGGGGAGGCCTCTAAAGGAGAGTTGATTCCATTTCCAGCTGAACAATCCCCACTCAGGGCAGACAAATCCGAGTTCGGGGCTCTTTGAGCACTGAGCAGAAAGAGGAAATTCCCTTTTTTTTTCCCTTAATTTGACCTCCGGGGGGAGTGGGAAACGCCCGGAGCAGCTCCTGAGCACCTTTGGAAGGCGGATTCTGCAGCTGGAAAATGTGGATTAAAGGAATTTCGTGCTGCTGGAAGACGGAGAAAGCAGGAATTCCAAGCAGGGAGGGAGCGGGATTGGGTTTCCCCCACTCGGGAGGAGAACAAGGGCAGCACTGTCAGAGGCACCAAACCAGCCCCGAGTTTTCCTTCCCTTTTCCTGCTGCTGGGGTTGGAGGGAAAAGCTGAGCCTGGAGAAAGGATTTTTTCATGGAACTCCTGGGTATTGGTGTTTCCTTGGCTGTTGGAGGGAAAACAATGGGATCCTGTTGGCAAAAAGGGTGGAAAATGGGCAAAAAGCGGTGGAAAATGGGCAAAAAATAAAAGCTTCCCGATGTTTTCCTTCCCCTTTTTCCATGGAACTCCTGGGTGTCGGTGTTTCCTTGGCTGTTGGAGGGAAAAAAATGGGATTCTGCTGGCAAAAAATGGTGGAAAAGGGGCAAAAAGTGGTGGAAATGTGGGAAAATGTGGTGGGAATGGGGAAAATAGTGGAAAATGTGTCAATAAGTGGTGGAAAAAAGGCAAAAAGTGACAGAAAATGGTCAAAAAGTGGTGGACAAGGGGCAAACATCGGTGGAAATGGGCAAAAGATAAAAGCTTCCCAATGTTTTCCTTCCCTTTTCCTGCTGCTGGGGTTGGAAGGGAAAGCTGAGCCTGGAGAAAGGATTTTTTCCATGGGAGTCCTGGGTATCGGTGTTTCCTCGGCTGTTGGAGGGAAAAAAATGGGATTTCGTTGGCAAAAATGGTGGAAAATGAGCAAACATCGGTGGAAATGGGCAAAAAATAAAAGCTCCCCAATGTTTTCCTTCCCCTTTTTCCATGGAACTCCTGGGTGTCGGTGTTTCCTTGGCTGTTGGAGGGAAAAAAAATGGGATTCTGCTGGCAAAAAGTGATGGAAAAAGGGAAAAAGGTGGTGGAAAAGGGGAAAAAAGTGGTGGAAATGGGAAAAATCGTGGAAGAGGTAGCAAAAAGTGGTGGAAATGTGGGGCAAAGTGGTGGAAATAGGGAAAATGGTGGAAAGGGTGGCCAAAAGTGGTGGAAAGGGGAAAAAGTGACAGAAAAGAGGCAAAAAGTGGTGAAAATGAGGCAAAAAGTGGTGGAAATGGGGAAAATCATGGGACAGGTGGCAAAAAGTGGTGGGAATGTGGGGAAATGTGATGGAAATGGGGAAAATGGTGGAAAAGGTGGCAAAAAGTGGTGGAAAGGAGGGAAAAATGGTGGGAAAGGGGCAAAAATGGTGGAAAAATCGGCAAAAAAGTGGTGGAAATTTGGAAAAAAAAGTGGTGGAAAGGGGAAAGAAGTGACAGAAAATGGGCAAAAAGTGGCGGAAAATGGGGGGAAAAGGCTCCTTGCCGAAGGGAGGCTGGGAGAGGGGAGATTTCCTGTCCCTCGGGAGCCGCTGGCAGCGCCGGGCGCCCCGGGGTGACCCGGGCTGTGTAATCAGCCCGACCATCTGCTGCCAGATTTGGGTGCTCCCGGGAGCTGCAGCTGTCACCAAACCCCTCCCGCATCCCGGCGCGGCTCCTGCCGCTGGATTTGGGAGGCTGGAATTCCAGGGATCCACCCCCAAGGGATGGAGAAAAAAACCCTCAGGAGGGCAGAAATGTTGATTTTCACCAAGCCGGGCAACGGGCGGGGTGCATGAGAATGTCCTGGAAATGGGAATAATTTGTTCAGATCCCCAGAAAAATCCTCTCAGGGATAATTTGGGGATTAATTAGGAGAGAGGAGGCTGCTCCCCAGCAGGTTCTTCCCCACAGCTCCTCCTCCTCTTTGCCACCTTTTCCACCATTTTTCTTTATGGGAAAATAAAGGATCTTTTAAAATTATTTTTCTGGGTGTGCAAAACTTCCCGTGGAGCTCCTCAGGTGTGGCTGAAAAGCCCTGGAATTTTTTTGTTTGGTTGGTTGGTTTTGGTTTTTTGGTTTGTTTTGTTGGTTTGGTTGGTTGGTTGGTTGCTTGGTTGGTTTGGTTTGGTTTGGTTTGGTTTGGTTTGGGTTTTTTTTGTTTCTGGTTTTGAGGCTTTCAGGTGCAAATTTCTGGGGTTTTCCTCCCACTCAGGAGGGTTGGGAATGAACTTTTTTTCTTTTCCTGGGAAGAGCCAGGAGGTTCTGGAGCCTGGAATTGAGGGGATGAAAAACGAAAAATAAACATTAAAGGGAGAATTGGGGAAAAAAACCCCAAATCAGAAGCATTAAAGAAAGGCAGCAGATGCATTTCCAGTGCCAGGGATATCTGGGGGACAGAGAAATCAGGGAAAGGTGGGTGAGATGTGGATGTCCCTGTTAAAAAGTGTCCCCAGCACCCCCGGGACGGGAGAGGAGCCGCTCCCCGCTCCCGGATTATTTGCAGCCCTTTCGCAGGCAGGTAAACTGAGGCACGCCTTGATTTATTCCCTCGCTGGGCACACGCGCTCCCTCTGGACTCCGAATCCCAAAAAAATTCCATTTAAGAACCCATCACACCCCGTTTTTCTTGGCCAAACTCGCTCCCCACGGCCTGGGATAGGGAGCACGGGAGGAGATTCCCTCGGTGGGATGGGGTGAGCGCTCCTGGAGGAGCTGGAAGGGAAACGGGGAATGCGGGAATCCCCAAAGGCAGCACCCGGGAGCCGTCGGGATTTAACGGGCAGCGCCCATCCGTGTGCCAGGCGCTCCGGGAGGGGCAGGAAATGAACACAAAACATGAACAAAAACACAAAAAAATGAACAGAAACACAAAAAATTTCCCTGTTTTGGGGCTCTTTGGGGAGCGGAGCGGCAGAGCCGAGGGAGCTCGGAATGAGCCTCGGGGGAAGGTGAGAAAAGCCCGGGACAGCTCTGGCAGTTAAGCTGCAATAGGATTATGGAGCAGAGCAAATTAAAACAATTCCGTAATGAGGAGGGGGGGAATTCCAGATGGGATGGCGGCTGGGGAGGCGGGGAGGAAGGAATGGATGGAACAGACAGGAATGGATGGAACAGACAGGAATGGATAGAACAGGAATGGAATGGATGGAGCAGGGACAGGAGTGGATGGAGCAGGGATGGATGGAGCAGGAATGGATGGAGCAAGAATGGATGGAGCAGGAATGGATGGAGCAGGAATGGATGGAACAGGAATGGATGGAGCAGGGGCAGGAATGGATGGAGCAGGGACAGGAATGGATGGAACAGGGACAGGAATGGATGGAACAGGAATGGATGGAGCAGGGGCAGGAATGGATGGAGCAGGGACAGGAATGGATGGAACAGGAATGGATGGAGCAGGGATGGAATGGATGGAGCAGGGACAGGAGTGGATGGAGCAGGGATGGATGGAGCAGGGATGGATGGAGCAGGGACAGGAGTGGATGGAACAGGAATGGAATGGATGGAGCAGGGATGGATGGAGCAGAAATGGATGGAGCAGGGACAGGAGTGGATGGAGCAGGGATGGATGGAACAGAAATGGATGGAGCAGGAATGGATGGAGCAGGAATGGATGGAACAGGAATGGATGGAGCAGGAATGGATGGAACAGGAATGGATGGAGCAGGAATGGATGGAACAGGAATGGATGGAACAGGAATGGATGGAGCAGGAATGGATGGAGCAAGAATGGATGGAGCAGGAATGGATGGAGCAGGAATGGATGGAGCAGGAATGGATGGAGCAGGGACAGGAGTGGATGGAGCAGGGATGGATGGAACAGGAATGGATGGAGCAGGAACGGATGGAACAGAAATGGATGGAGCAGGAATGGATGGAGCAGGAATGGATGGAGCAGGGGGTGGGAGCTGCTGGGAGTGCCCATGGATGGTGTCTGGGGGCTGTGGGCAGCGTGAGGGCCAGGCTGGATTTTCTGGGATCGGCTGTGTTGCCGTGGCCTTGAGCAATCCCATGGGAATTAATGAAGCTGGAGCTGGGAATCCTCGGGGTGGGAAAAGACAGGCTGGGTAGAGCAGGGACAGAGCTGGGCCCCATGCCAGGCTCTGCCCATCCCTGCCTGTGATTCAGCTGGGATTGCCATCCCTGTCTCCCGTGGATTATGGGATGCTCTGCCTAGGAGGATGGAGGACGCTGGAGGTTTGGGGTGTCCTGGCCAGGCAGAGGGTGGAGCTGGAGCGGGGCAGAGCTGGGGTGCATGTCCCCAGGCTCTGCCCATCCCTGCCTCTGATCCAGCTGGGATTGCCCCATCCCGTCCCATTTGCCCCATCCTGTCCCGTTTGCCCCCATGGATTATGGGATGTTCTTGGGAGGAGGATGGAGGGTGCTGGAGGTTTGGGGTGTCCTGGTGAGGTAAAGCAGGGAGCTGGAGGGGGGCAGAGCTGGGGGTGCAGGTGCCCCATCCCAAACTCTGCCCATCCCTCCCTGAGATCCAGCTGGATTTGCCCCATCCCGTCCATTGCCCCCATGGATTACAAGGTGATCTCTCTATGGAGAACACCACAAATTTGGGGTGTTTGGGCCCCTGGGTGCCGAGGGGGATCTGCAGAGCCCCCTCTGCCTTGGCTGTTCCTTCTTCCAACCTTCAGGCTTGGGGGATCCCCTGCTCCCTTCCCTCATTCCAGCCAGGGCTCCCCAAACCAGGGCCCTGGGATGAGGGGACACGTTTGGAGCCAAACACATCCCTGGGCTGCTCAGGGCTCTGCACCCCAGGGAATCCCAGGAAACTCCCTCAGCTCCCTGATTCCACCCCAGCCAGGCTCCCTGGGACTGGCTGTGCCTCCTCATCCCGTGTTTTGCCGGCAGTGGGAAGGGAGGATTTCGTTTGTGGGTTTGGGTTTTTTTCTCCTGCCTTTTCCTGGAGGTGAGGAGCGGAGCATGCTGGGGATGAGGGGTTGGATATGATTTACATCGGGAAATCCCTGATTTTTCCCGGCTCTGGGATATTTATTGTGGAGTGGGATGGGATCTGGCACTGATCCATGAGAGAATTGGGATGACAATTGACCATTGACAATTGACAATTGGAGATGGGCAGTCCCAGGGAGGAGGAAGAGATGGAGTTTGAAGAGCTGAGTGTGACCCAGAGTGCCTGGACCCGCAGTTTCGCTGTGTTCCCTGAGGGATGATGACACTCGGGAGCATCCATGTCCATTTTTGGGATGTGCCTGGCTCCTCGCGTCGGCAGCGGAGAATCCAGACAAACCCGGAGTAATTGCAGCTCCTCCATCAACGTTAATGATTATTTTCCTTGCAGAAAAATGAGTGGCCAATTAAATCCAAACTGAATTTCCACTCCCCGATCCAGGGCTGGGCTTTGGGCAGCTCTTAATTGGGGGCTTAATTAATCTGAGGAACAATGAAGGGACACAAAGCAAGGGGCTGGTGCTGGCTGAGCTCGTGTCACATCTTGGGAGTGGGGTCTGCCCTGGGATGGGCATCCACGCCCCTTTTCCAACACCCCAGGTTCCAGCCCATCCTCCTGGGCTCTGCCTTGGGAATCTCCATCCCCAGCAGCTCCCAATCCCATGGTGGTCTTTTCCCAGCTCCCTGCCCAGAGCAGCTTTCCAGCAGATTTATTTTTAACTCCCAGCCCTGGATCGGGGAGTGGAAATTCAGTGATGTTTTGGAGTGGGAAAAGAACCGTGGAGTCTCTTAAGCTTCAGAAGTGATGTTTTCATTGTTTTTTGTGCCAGCCTGTATTATCCCAGCTGTTTACAGTCTCCCTAAACCACTTGCTGGGATGAGTTATTGAGGGTCTTGGTATAAAACACCAGAAAAGGACTTTCAAGGGGTGATAGAATGAAAACACCCCATGGAAAATATTCAAAGAATCAACAATTCCCTGGTGATACATCCTCAGTGTAAAGTGTTTTCCTGGAGAATCTTTCGGCTCCTGACAGATTCCTGCCCCGGCCATGTCATCCCAAGCTTTCCAACGTGCCCAGTTCTGCCACTTCCCTGGGAGGAGCAGCCCGGGGTGCTGCTGAGCCATTGGCTCCATCCTGGCAGGGCCACTCTCCTTCCACCTCATCCTGTCCTGGTGCCCCCGTGGCACCCGGAGCTGCTGGATTGGGATTTGGGCTTCCCAGAGCTTCTCTGGATTTGGGTTTCCCAGAGCTTCCCTGGATTTGAGCCTCCCAGAGCTTCTCTTGGTTTGGGTTTCCCAGAATTTCTCAGGGTTTGAGCTTCCCAGAGCTTCCCTGGATTTGGGTTTCCCAGATCTTCTCCGGGTTTGGGTTTCCCAGATCTTCTCTGGGTTTGGGCTTCCCAGATCTTCTCTGGGTTTGGGCTTCCCAGATCTTCTCTGGGTTTGGGCTTCCCAGAGCTGTCTCTGGGGTGGGATCCAATCAAGTGCAGCGATTTTGGCTTTTTTTGGTTTTGCTGTTCATTCTGTAAGTGGGATGGGCAGGAATGGGATGCAGAGATGGGAACCTGGACACGGCACCAAGGGATGGGGATTTGTGGGATGGGGATTTGTGGGATGGGAAATGGATCCTTGTGTCACCTGCCCCGTTCTCCAGGTGCTTTCACCCTGATTCCATCTTCCTTTCCCTCTTTTCCCCGTTGGGATGTGGACCTGGCTGCTTCCCTGTGTCCCTACTGATGCTCCCCTTTCCCTGCCTTGGCCCAACCCACATCCCAGATATTCCAGAGGCTGCTGGACGGACACAGATATTCCCATCATGGAATAAAATCACCTCCATCCCCAGAAATCCTTTCCAGGTCTTCTCGCAGCAGGAACCTCCTCATCTCCAACCCCTTGCGGTCCCAGGGGCTGTGGGATGAGAGGGGTTGGAGATGAGGAGGTTCCTGCTGCAAGAAGACCTGGAAGGGGTCAGGATGCCTGGCTGGACTTGGACTGGGCTCCCTGGAATTCCATGTTTTCCTGGGATTCATCACTCCGGAGTTGCTCATGGGTGCTGCCAGTGAACCCAGGAAAGGACTTGGCCACCAGGATTTGTCCCCTCAGCCAGAGCTGGGTCCCAGCTCCTCGGGAACCACCACATGAGCCAGATGCTGATTTCCTTTCTGATTCCCTCAAGGAAAAAAACTCCTGAGGTTCTTCCCGCAGCCAGGAGGGCTGGGAACAGCCACGAGCTGGGGTGTCCCTGTCACCTCCCACCTGGAGCTGATCCCTCCCAGTCAGGGCTGCTGGGGCTGGGGGTCCTGCTCCCACCTCCCTCCAAGTCCATGGGTGGATGCCTGGAATTAAACCGGGATTCTCCCCCTGCCTGGAGAGCTCCCCCAGGAGCTGGAGGTGCCTCCTCTCCCCCTGCCCCCCACCTGATCCCCCCCGTGACCCCATTTCCCTGCCCCCACCCCGGGAAGGAGCCTCCATCCCCGGATTTGAGCTGGAGGACACCACCCGTGGCTCCGGCGGGATGCGTCGCCATGGAGGAGGCGTTGCCATGGCCACCGTTGCCGTGGCGATGGCGACGGGCACAGCAGGGCCCGAGAGCATCCCAGGGAGGCTCCCCAGCCTCTCCCGGTGCTGCGGGATGGATTGATTCCCCAGCTTTCCCTCCTCCCGAGGCCAAACGCTCGGCGCTGAGAGCTTTTACCGCGGTTTGGGTTCCGTTCTGGGGCAGATTTAGGGAGTTTTTAATCCCGCGGAGTGGAAATGAATAATAAAACACACTGCCTGGGGAAGGAGGGACGTGCAGGGGATTTAGGGAGCCCCAAGGCAGGCGGGCCCTGTCCCCCAGGACGTGCTCAGAGATGAGGAGGGGTCTGTAGGAACATCCCTGTGCCACGTGAAGGTGACAGGAGCTGTGCCATGTTTCCAGTTCTTTCAAGCCCCCAAACCCCCTGCAAATCCCTTCCCCGGAGTGGAAACGCCCTGAATGATGAAATGCCCTGATCCCCCTGCCTGGGGAAGCAGGGATGCACAGGGAATTCAGGAAGCCCCAAACCAGGCGCTCCCTGTGCTCCAGGACACGTCAGGGAAGGTCCTGCAGGAGCATCCGTGCACCGTGAAGGTGGCAGGAGGGTCCCTTCGGTGCCCTGCAGATTTTTAAGTCCCCAGATCCCCTGGAGATCTGCTCCTGGGGGCGCTGATGAGGCCCTTTAGCCCAGATTGGCATTTTTCACCTGTAAAACGGTGTCACCCATGCTGACAAGGGGACAAGAGGGAGGGGGTGACACGGCCCGTGCTGGGTGGGTGACACTGCCCGTGCTGGGTGGGTGACACTGCCCGTGCTGGGTGGGTGACACTCTCCATGCTGGGTGGGTGACACTGTCCGTGCTGGGTGGGTGACACTGTCCATGCTGGGTGGGTGACACTCTCCATGCTGGGTGGGTGACACTGCCCGTGCTGGGTGGGTGACACTACCCGTGCTGGGTGGGTGACACTGTCCATGCTGGGTGGGTGACACTGTCCATGCTGGGTGGGTGACACTGCCTGTGCTGGGTGGGTGACACTGTCCATGCTGGGTGGGTGACACTGCCTGTGCTGGGTGGGTGACACTGTCCATGCTGGGTGGGTGACACTGTCCATGCTGGGTGGGTGACACTCTCCATGCTGGGTGGGTGACACTGCCCGTGCTGGGTGGGTGACACGGCCTGTGCTGGGTGGGTGACACTGTCTGTGCTGGGTGGGTGACACTGCCCGTGCTGGGTGGGTGACACTGCCCGTGCTGGGTGGGTGACACTGCCCGTACTGGGTGGGTGACACTGTCCGTGCTGGGTGGGTGACACTGCCCATACTGGGTGGGTGACACTGACCGTGCTGGGTGGGTGACACTGCCTGGGCTGGGTGGGTGACACTGTCCGTGCTGGGTGGGTGACACTGTCCTTGCTGGGTGGGTGACACTGCCTGTGCTGGGTGGGTGACACTGTCCGTGCTGGGTGGGTGACACTGCCTGGGCTGGGTGGGTGACACTGCCTGGGCTGGGTGGGTGACACTGCCCGTACTGGGTGGGTGACACTGTCCGTGCTGGGTGGGTGACACTGCCTGGGCTGGGTGGGTGACACTGCCCATACTGGGTGGGTGACACTGACCGTGCTGGGTGGGTGACACTGCCTGGGCTGGGTGGGTGACACTGTCCGTGCTGGGTGGGTGACACTGCCTGGGCTGGGTGGGTGACACGGCCCGTGCTGGGTGGGTGACACTGTCCTTGCTGGGTGGGTGACACTGTCCTTGCTGGGTGGGTGACACTGCCTGTGCTGGGTGGGTGACACTGTCCATGCTGGGTGGGTGACACTCTCCATGCTGGGTGGGTGACACTGCCCGTGCTGGGTGGGTGACACTGCCTGTGCTGGGTGGGTGACACTGCCCGTGCTGGGTGGGTGACACTGCCTGTGCTGGGTGGGTGACACTGTCTGTGCTGGGTGGGTGACACTGCCCGTGCTGGGTGGGTGACACTGTCCATGCTGGGTGGGTGACACTGCCCGTGCTGGGTGGGTGACACTGCCCGTGCTGGGTGGGTGACACTGCCCGTGCTGGGTGGGTGACACTGTCCGTGCTGGGTGGGTGACACTGCCTGTGCTGGGTGGGTGACACTGCCTGTGCTGGGTGGGTGACACTGCCCGTGCTGGGTGGGTGATGCTGTCTGTGCTGGGTGGGTGACACTGCCCGTGCTGGGTGGGTGACACTGCCTGTGCTGGGTGGGTGACACTGTCCGTGCTGGGTGGGTGACACAGCCGATGGAGAGCGACTGAAGCCCCCCTGATCCCCCTGCTGGGCTCGGATGCTGCCAGGCCAAGGGGCCCGAGCCCTCCCCGGCTTTCCAAGGCTCTCGGGGTGGGATCTGGGTGGGATCTGTGCTGCTGGGGCCCCTTGGCTGCCGTTCCCTGCCAGCTCGGCAGAGCTGGAGGCACGGGAGTCCGGCTGGGAATCATCACCTGCCGATCTCCCTTTTCAGGAGGAAAAGGATCCTCTGGGATGGGGTGGGGGATGGGAATCATCACCTGCCGATCTCCCTTTTCAGGTGGAAAAGGATCCTCTGGGATGGGGTGGGGGATGTGCTCCTTACCCGAGCTGGATGCAGCGGCCATGTCGCTGCTGAGATCCAAACCCTTTGTGTCTGGCGTTTATTTGGGGTCGTTCAGAGCACAATGAGGGGGCATTCAGTGAAATGTGACTTTCTGGCCCTGCCCTGGCGTCTGCTCTTCATCAGGGCTTGTTTTTATAGCAGCAGAGCCGTGACCTTTGGGGACCCTGCGGGAGTGGGAACGGGGCCCTTGTTTGGGGTCTGGGTGATGCCAGAGCCGGGTCCTGGCCCGGGCTGCCCCCAGGGACGGCTCCTGGGACACGGGGATGTGACAGGAGCAGTTCCCTGGCTGCAGGACAGTCCTGGGCACAGCCAGCACCCCCCTGGGCGCACTGAAACCTTCCCACTCCTTACCCAGGGGTGACGCAGCCCCCCAGCCCAGCCTGGCCCCGCTGCCTCCAGCAGCTCCGCCTCACCCCGGGTTTAATTTCTCTAATGAAGCAGCACCGAGCTGGGTAAGGAACCCCTGCCAAGAGCCATCAGCTGGGCAGTTGGAATTGCCGGGATGGGAGCTGCTGGCCCTTGGCTGGAGCTGGCTAATAAATGGCATCCTGGGGCCACCGGGGGCGGGGGCGGTGACAGGGGTGACAGAGGGAACAGAGCCAGGACCAGCAGCACGCTGGGATCTCCTCCCTGCCCCGAGGGATTCTCCGCCTGGCTCAGCTTTGGATGGAGCACCTGGGGAGGGCTGCTCAGAGCACCTGAAATGCTGAGAGCCTGTCCCTCATCCCAGCCACGGGAGGAGACTGATCCAGGTGGGGACGTGCTCGTGTGACACCCCCAGCCCTCCTCAGCCACGGAATCCGTGCCCTGGAAAAGCTTATCTCACTGGAGCAGCAGCCCCGTCCCTTCTGCAGGGGGTGGGGACAGTCCCTGCCACCATCCCGGGGGACTGGGGCTGTGTGGATGGATCCAGCACATCCAAGGGTCCCTCTGGCCACGGTCTGACCACACGGAGCCTGCTGGGGCAGGGATACAGTCTGGAGGAAGTTTCTGTTCGGGGACAAATCCAGGCAGCTGTGGCTTGGCCTGGGGGCTGTGGGGGATTGGGAATGGGAGCTGTGATGGACTGGGAATGGGGGCTGTGGGGGATTGGGAATGGGGGCTGTGATGGATTGGGAATGGGGGCTGTGATGGATTGGGAATGGGAACTGTGGTGGACTGGGAATGGGGGCTGTGGTGGATTGGGAATGGGGGCTGTGATGGATTGGGAATGGGGGCTGTGGGGGATTGGGAATGGGAACTGTGGTGGATTGGGAATGGGGGCTGTGATGGATTGGGAATGGGGGCTGTGATGGACTGGGAATGGGGGCTGTGATGGATTGGGAATGGGGGCTGTGATGGATTGGGAATGGGGGCTGTGATGGATTGGGAATGGGGGCTGTGGGGGATTGGGAATGGGGGCTGTGGTGGATTGGGAATGGGGGCTGTGATGGATTGGGAATGGGGGCTGTGATGGATTGGGAATGGGGGCTGTGATGGATGGGGAGGCAGCCCCAGGTCGGGAGGTGGGAGCTGCTGCCCTGAGTGATTTGTGGTTTCCTGGTCTGGCAAACTCTGCCTTCCCTCCCCTCCATCCCGGCCAGGCTGGGGGGAGCAGCCCCTTGTTCCTGGAAGGAGCAGCCCCCCGTTCCTGGGGTGAACAACTCCCCATTCCCAGAGGATTCAGCCCCCCATTCCCAGGGGGAGCAGCCCCCCATTCCCAGGGAGCGGGGCCGTGCACAGCCAGGGGCACGCGGAGCATTAACGATCCAAGCAGCACTAAATCCAAATAAACCCCGACTGCTCCCAGGATTTATGGCACCAGCCTGACCTCAAAGCATCGGCGCTGCAGATGGGAGGGGGTTACGTCAGCGCCTTGGGAATGGAGGGATGAGGGGGCTTCCTTGGGAACAGCCGTGTCCCAAATACCCCGGGAACACCTGGAGATTGTTCCCAAGTCCTTAACTCTTTGTGGAGCTTGGCTGGGGCTGTGCTGCAGGTGGGGCTCCTCCAGGTCTGGTCCTGCCTGTGGGGCCATTGTGGGGTTTGTGTTGGTCCTGGCTGGGGGTTTAGGGTTAGGAGATGGAGGGATGGAGGGATGGATGGAGGGATGGATGGAGGGATGGATGGATGGATGGAGGGATGGATGGATGGATGGATGGAAGGATGGAGGGATGGATGGATGGATGGATGGATGGATGGATGGATGGATGGATGGAGGGAGGGAGGGATGGATGGATGGATGGAAGGATGGATGGATGGATGGAGGGATGGATGGAGGGATGGATGGAAGGATGGATGGATGTAGGGATGGATGGATGGATGGATGGATGGATGGATGGATGGATGGATGGATGGAGGGATGGATGGATGGATGGATGGATGGATGGATGGATGGATGGATGGATGGAGGGATGGATGGAGGGAGGGATGGATGGATGGATGGAAGGATGGATGGATGTAGGGATGGATGGATGGATGGAGGGATGGATGGATGGATGGATGGATGGATGGATGGATGGATGGATGGATGGAGGGATGGATGGAGGGATGGATGGATGGATGGAGGGATGGATGGAGGGATGGATGGAGGGATGGATGGATGCACAGATGGGTGTTGGACAGATGGGAGCTGCTGTGCCAAGCTGGTGCTTCCGTTCCCATTTCCTGCTCCAAGCCCGGAGCCAGGAGTCTGGAACAGCCTCATCTTGTTCCAATTTCAGGCGGAACAAAGGGAGCGGGGCCATGTGGCTTCCATCAGGGAGAGGCTCTGCGTGTCACACAGGGAGAATCCCACCCTCGGGAATGGGGATGGGCTGGGGGGTGCTGGGCTCTCCTTTCTTGGGGAGCCTGATACTTTTGGTGTAAAAACATCAAAAGGCAAATGAGAGCGATTCCCAGTGTTTCTTCCTGCATCCCCTCAATCCTTGGCATTTTCCCTGCCTTCCCATCAGTTTTGGTGACCTGTCTCGTATTTTTGGGGTGCGCAATTCCCAAATCCCTGAGGATTTACTCTGCTGGATCACAGATCCCAGTGAGCTGCTGGTGAGCAGATGTTGGGAATCCAGGACGGTGCATCAGCTGGGGGGCAAAGGCTGAACGTTCCCAGAGATTTGGGAAGCACGTGGGGTGTTAGAGACTGGCAGGATACATCCAGTGGGATGATAGATCCAGCTGGGAGGAGCTGGAGCAGATCCAGCCAGACACAGCTCAGACACTTGGAAGCTCAACTCCCCCTGCCCTTCGGGAGCTGACGGCTTCTCTCTCCTGAGGGGGGGAGGGATGTGGGGACAAAACGCGAGCCAGGTCCCAAATTCCTCCTGACTGTTCAAAACTCCTTCCCGCTCCAAGCTGCAGCGAAAACAAAGAAACCCCGAGCCGTTCTTGGGAGGTAAAACGCTCCGAGAGGCGACGGGGACCCTTCAAGGCCTTGATTTGAAACTGAAGCTCGAACCTGGCTCGTTACATCTTGAAACATCTGATGCGATCTCGCAGATCAAAGCCGCCTTGTTTGCCTTGTAATGAGGTGTCAAAGCTTTTCCTTGCAACGCCGACAGGAGACACTTTGATCTGCAAAACAAGATGTTTAAGAGCGCTGCTAGCGAGGGCTCCCCGCGCTTTCGCAGCTCCGGGAAGCAGGGGAATATTTGAAGTCTGGTGTTGTTTCCTCTGGAGGCTTCCCAAGCTGTGGCAGCTGATGAGGTGTTGCTGTCACACCGGAGCCAGGACTCGCGGGAAATTGTCGAGGCTGAGCAGCAGCCAGCTGGAGAACCAAACCCAGCGATTTTCTTACAGCTTCCAAAAGCAGTTGGTGGGTTTTCCTCCCCCAAAAAAGGGTTTTTCGTCCGTGGGAAATGCTGGAGTCGATGTGAGCTCATTCTCAGTTGTTTTGGGGTAAAACACCGCGATTCTGGGTTGTTCAGCTGGAGGTTGTTTGAGCTGCTGCTGCCTTGGTCTGGCTTTTCCCGTGCCTCGTCCCACGAGGGGTGGCTGGGGGGTCACCTGGGTGGGGCTGGGGTGGCTGGGGGGTCACCTGGGTGGGGCTGGAGCCCCTCACCTGTCCCTCTGGTCCCAGGCTCAGCGCTGGCGCAATGAGAACTACGAGAGGCCTGTGGACCTGGAGGGCTCTGGGGATGACGACCCCTTTGGAGAAGACGAGCTGGACGACATCTACTCCGGCTCTGGCTCGGGGTGTGAGTACCTGGGGGGCTCCTGGGAGGAGTCCCTGGATGGCTGGGGCGTCCTGGGGTTCCTGGGAAGGTCCTTGGCTGTCTGTGGGGTTGGGGGGCTCCAGAGAGGGATCCTTGGCTGTCTGTGGGGTTGGGGGGCTGGAGAGGGGATGTGAGGGGGGGAATTGCCTTTTGTCCATGACTGGAGTTGTCCTCTGAGACAAAAGCAACAGGAGCTGTCCCAAAAGTTGTGCTCCGGTGCCTCCATGTCCCAGTCCAGCCTCTGGCCCTCCTGGGCAGGACTGGCCCTGCCACAGACCCCAGAGGGGCTCTGGCCACCACACGGACACGGCCCTTGGTTCCTGCCCAGCCTGGAACCCTCCGTGCTCTCGGATTTTGGGGCTGATGCCAGGGAAATGCATCAGCAGCGGTTTCACTCTTCCCTCTTGTCCCCCCGTGTCAGATTTCGAGCCGGAGCTGGGGCTGGACACGGCCGTGAGCCTGACCACGGACACGCTGGTGACGCTGCCCACCACGGCGGCCGTGCTGCCCGTCACCGCCGCCCAGCCCGTGGCGACACCCCTGGAGCCATCCCCCACCCCCCAGGGCACCACCCCCGGGCAGGCAACCAGCGCCTTCCTCATCCCCAGGACCACAGAAGCGCCGGTGGTGCCCAGCTGGAGAGCCACCACCACCAGCACCACGGCCAGCCAGCCCCCGACCACCACGGCCACCACCACGGCCACCACCACCAGGGCCACCACCACCACCACCACCACTGCGGCCACCACCACCACCACCATCACCACCACCACAGAGGCCACCACCACCACGAGCAGCACCACCGTGGCCATGGCCAAGCCCACCACCATCCGGAGGTTCCTGCCCCCCTTGGCCACCAAGGCGGCCACCACCCGGGCCACCACCCGGGCCACCACCCTGGAGACCCCCACCATGCCCGTCCCCGACACCAGCACCCCGACAGAGGCGGCCAGGCCACGCCTTGTCCCCAGCAGCACGGCCAAGCCCAGGGCCCTGCCAAAGCCCAGCACCCCGAGGACTGCAGAGCTCCCCGAGAGAAGCACGGCCCTGCCGCCCACGGCCACCACGCTGCCGCCCACCGAGCCCCCCCAGGTAGGAGGCCGGAGCCCCTCTCACCCGCTCGGGGTCCCGGGCTCCCTGGGAAGCCAAGTGTGGCCACGGGAGGCCCTTGGTGTCCGTCCATCCTTGGCCACTTGCTCTGGGGGAGGTGCAGGCAGGCTGGGCTCTTCCAGAGCGGAACATCTGGGGCTCTGGGGAGGAGGTGAAAGGGGGAATTTATCCCGGGCAGGGGTTCAGGTTGCTGGGGGCTCCAGGATGTGCCACCAGTCCCGGTGTCCCCGGCAGCGCCTTCTCCAGAGCGGCTTCCCCAGGCGGGAGGGCAGCAGTGCCACATCCCGCAGGGACACAGCGGGGCTCGGTGTCATGTCCCAGCTCCCAGCCCTGCCGGCAGCCCCACGCTCTCCTCAATTACGGCTTGATGGTGCATTTCCAGCCCGTCGGGTGTCCTGAGCAGGAATTTCAGCTCCATCTCGCATTCAGAACCCCTCAGGGGCCCTTTGCAGCCGCTTTGACTGAAAGGTGGAGTGATTTGTCTAAACTACTCCCTCTTTTCCGCCTGCAAATGCGTGCTCAGAGCGCTCGGGGCTCCGGCTGACCTTCGATTAATCCCTGTCACAAACCCGGCTCGTAGGAAGCGCTGAGCCGTGCGCTGCTGGCCCCGGGGCAGCGGGACATGGAGAGGGCTCCCACCCCCGCCCAGACAGCTCCGGGCTCATCCCGAATCCGGGCTCGTCCCCAATCCTGCTTGGTGCCCGAGGCAGGCGGGGAGGAGCCGTTTGCCCACCAGGGAGGGATCCCGGGGAGGTTCGGCTCGGGGATGCTCCAGCTCAGAGGGGGAAGGTCCAGGGGATTTGGTCCCGAGGGGATGTGCAGGAGGCGGTGAATGGATCAGGGATGGGATGGAGGGGCTGGGATGGATCACATTCCCAGGCAATGTTTGCCCTCGAGGCCGGGATCCCCTCCTTGCCGAGGGGATCGGGCAGGGGCAGCAGGGAGCCGGGCTGGGTGACAGCTCTGTGTCCCGGTGACAAGGACCCGTCCTGGCTCCTGCCCTGCGCAGCAGGAAGGGGGGAAAGGAAGCGGGAGGGGACCCCTGGAGCTCATCCAGCAGCATCCAATCCTTGCTCTTGCTGTGCTGCTGTGGCAGGGATGTTGTGTCACCTCCTGTTGGGAGTGACCTGCGAGCGCCGACATCCAACCTGCGCTCTGGAGACAGAGCCCAGCGAGGGCCTGGGATGGGATATGGGGAGAAACTGTTCCCTGCAGGGGTGCAGGGTCTGGGATGGGATATGGAGAGAAATCCTTCCCTGTAAGGGTTCAGGGCGCGGGATGGAGTCTCTTTTGGAGGAATTAGAGGGAGCAGGTCCTGGGATGGGGACAGAGAATGACCCAGCTCAGCCATGGTGGCCTCAGCCACTGGGTGACCATCTGTTTCTGGGCTTGTGTTGTCACTGCAGTACAACTCCAGTGACACAGGGAAGGGACACCCCAGAGTTGTCCCCATGTCCTCCACCCCGTCCTCGGTGGGCGATGTCCCTCCCTGTGGACACCCTTTGGTCCTTGTCCCCTGCTCCATCTCGTCCTTTCTCCCAGATGGAGCCAGGGGAGGTGACCACGGTCCCCGAGAGCGAGCTGGAGGTGCCGGCCAGCAGCGGCCCCAGCGGGGACTTCGAGCTCCGGGAGGAGGAGGAGACGACTCGTCCCGACCTCAGGAACGAGGTGGTGGCTGTGGTGACGCCGCCGGCGGGGCCGGGGCCCGGCAGGAACGTGGAGACCGGGCTGATGGACAACACGATAGACTCGGGCAACTCGGCTGCTCAGCTGCCCCAGAAGAACATCCTGGAGAGGAAGGAGGTGTTGATAGGTGAGCCGTGGGGCCGGGGCTCTGGGGCACAGGGAGCTGGGCTGTCCCAGGAGAGGGGACAGTCCTGGGAAGGGCATTGGGGTGACCCACACCCACCTCGCTCCGTGGGGTGTCCCAGGATCTCCAGGTCTTTGCCAGGAAAGCTCTGCACAATTTTCCTCTATTGAGACCGATTTCCAGGGATAAAAAAAGGGATTTTTGTGTAAAGACGTTCTGTGGTCGTGGCTCAGCACCCAGCGCTGCTCCCAAACTCCCAAAGCCCAAAACCAGGCTGGAACCCCAAATGATCCCCCCAAACTGGGGTAGTGCTGAGCCCGGCATAACCCACACCCCCTCCCAAAACTGCTCTGCTGGGGGGTCCCAAGGGTCTCCGTGCCCTTGCCAGGAATGCTCTGCACAATTTGTTTGTGCTGAGATGGATTTCCAGGGAAAATAAAATAGGATTTTTCCCTGAAAATCCAAAGATGTGCTGTGGTGACTGCAGCTGAGAGGCTGCTCCCAAACTTCCAAAGCACACAGCCAGGCCGGAACCCCAAACGATCCCCCCAGACTCTGTGCTGGAAGCCAGGCTGGGCTGGGGGTGGCACTGGTGGCTGGGCTGGGGGTGGCACTGACACCTGGATGTGACACTGACGGCCATGGGGGTGACACTGATGACCAGGGGGATGGCACTGGGGGCTGGGGGTGGCACTGACAGCTGAGGGTGACACTGAAGGCCTGGGGGTGACACTGAGGGCAGGGGGTGGCACTGATGGCTGGGTTGGGGGTGGCAGTGACATCAAAGTGTGACACTGACGGCTGTGGATGACACTGACGACCAGGGGGATGGCACTGACAGCTGGGGGTGGCCACAGGTGGCACTGATGGCCGTGAATGACATTGACAACTGGGGGTGACACTGAAGGCCATGGGGGTGACACTGAGGACCAGAGGGGTGACACTGAGGCCCACGGGTGGCACTGATAGCTGGGGTGGCACTGATGGCCAAAGGTGGCACTTTTGGCTGGGGAGGGGTCATTGGTGGCTGGAGATGACACTGAGAGGAAGGGGTGGCACTGATGGGCAGGAGGGTGGCACTGGCGGACAGGGGGGTGGCACTGACAGCTGGGCGTGGGACTGACAGTTAGGGGTGGCACTGATGGCCGTGGGTGGCACTGACGGGCACAGGTGGCACTGACAGCCAGGGGTGGCACTAATGGGCACAGGTGGCACTGACAGCCATGGGTGACACTGACGGGCAGGGGTGGCACTGATGGGCAGGGGTGGCACTGACAGCCAGGGGTGGCACTGATGAGCACAGGTGGCACTGACAGCCATGGGTGACACTGACGGGCACAGGTGGCACTGACGGGTACAGGTGGCACTGACAGCCAGGGGTGACTCTGATGGGCACAGGTGGCACTGACAGCCATGGGTGACACTGACGGGCACAGGTGGCACTGACAGACAGGGGTGGCACTGACGGGCAGGGGTGGCACTGATGGGCAGGGGTGGCACTGACAGCCAGGGGTGGCACTGATGAGCACAGGTGGCACTGACAGCCAGGGGTGACACTGACGGGCACAGGTGGCACTGACAGACAGGGGTGACACTGACGGGCACAGGTGGCACTGACGGGCACAGGTGGCACTGATGGGCACAGGTGGCACTGACAGCCATGGGTGGCACTGACGGGCACAGGTGGCACTGACGGGCACAGGTGGCACTGACAGCCAGGGGTGGCACTGACGGGCAGGGGTGGCACTGACAGCCAGGGGTGACACTGACGGGCACAGGTGGCACTGACAGCCAGGGGTGACACTGACGGGCACAGGTGGCACTGACGGGCAGGGATGGCACTGATGGGCACAGGTGGCACTGACAGCCATGGGTGGCACTGACAGCCAGGGGTGGCACTGACGGGCACAGGTGGCACTGACAGACAGGGGTGGCACTGACGGGCAGGGGTGGCACTGATGGGCAGGGGTGGCACTGACGGGCACAGGTGGCACTGACAGCCATGGGTGGCACTGACGGGCACAGTTGGCACTGACAGGCACAGGTGGCACTGATGGGCACAGGTGGCACTGACGGCCGTGTCCCCGTGGCTGTTGCAGCGGTGATCGTGGGCGGCGTGGTGGGCGCCCTTTTCGCCGCCTTCCTGGTGATGCTGCTCATCTACCGCATGAAGAAGAAGGACGAGGGCAGCTACACCCTGGAGGAGCCCAAGCAGGCCAACGTCACCTACCAGAAGCCCGACAAGCAGGAGGAGTTCTACGCGTAGACGGAGAGCCCGGAGTGCCTCATGCTCCCTCCCTCCCTCCGTCCCTCCCCGCCCCAAACCTTCCCCCTCCTCTCCTCCATCCAGCCTCTCCCTTCCCCTCCCCACCCCTCTCTTTTTTTGGGATCAGACTGTGAATCGACCAAGCGAAACCCGCAGCGGCTGAAGGAGGGAACGCCTCCTGGGCACGGGGGGCACGGGGTGCCCGCAGCAGCGCCGAGGTCACACCCAGCACCGCCGGCCTTTCTGCTGGCGGGAGGGACGGGGCACGGAGCCCGTGCTGGGGAGTCAGTGCCAGGGCAGCCGTGCCCGGGAACACCCTGGAGAGCTCGGGGATGCCCTGGAGAGCTCGGGGATGCCCTGGAGAGCACAGGAATGCCCTGGAGAGCACGGGGATGCCCTGGAGAGCTCGGGGATGCCCTGGAGCTGCCCACGGCGCCTGGAGCTCAACTGGACTTTTCCCACCACCGCAAACTCTGGGATCCGGACACCTCCTGCCAGCCCTGGGATGCAGGGGGCTTGCTTTGGATTTATTCCCCGTTTTTTTTTGGGTTTTTGGGTGTTTTTTTTCCATCCATAAAGGAAGGGAGATTTCCTTCCCTCTGTCTCGTCCTCGTTTTTTCGGTTTTCTTTTGGGATGGGGTCGGTTGCTCCGCAGGAATCCCCTTCTGCTGGAAGAGAGAACACGGCTCTCCAGCGCTCCTGGAACCTCGGGAACAGCGTGAGGGGATGGAATACCTGGTGCCCTGGGACTCGCTCCTGGAGTGGAGAAAAAAGGAAATAAATGCGAAGGCTGGGAATGACCCCTTTGGATCAATACCCTGGAGAGCTCGTGGAGCTGCACTGGGGCATCCCCGGCTGCTGCCATCCGGCCACTCCCTGGAATCTCTTGGATCCACATCTGCCTGAGGGGTTTGGCTGGGACTGGACTTGGCTTGGGCTGGGTTTTCACCGTGACCACTAAAGCTGGGCTTTGCGGGACATTCCTTAGGGAGGAGCTGGGAAGGGAGGAGCTGAATCCTGCCCCTGGCTCTTCCAGAGGGGATAACAGAGCTCTGCAAGGCCTGGGATGCAGCCTAAGGAAGGAAGGAAATCCAAGCAGGGACCATCCCTGTCCCCTCGGGCTCCAGCAGGGATCCCACCGGCTCCAGAGGTGAGGAAGAGGAGGCAGAACCATGGTTCCACCGCAGGGTTGGTTGGATCACTGGAAAGATCCCAGAATCAATGGAAAGACCCAGGATTGATGGTTTTCCTTTGTTGTTTGAATCCCCAGGATTGATGGTTTTCCTTCACCATTTGAACCCCCAGGATTGATGGTTTTCCTTCCTTGGTGTTTCAATCCCAGCACAGCCCACAGGGCTGGAGAGAACCCGACCCTGGCACCCCCAGGTGTCCCCCCCAGGGTGCAGATCCAGACCCTCCGGATTTCCCAGAGCAATCTCTGCACACAGATCCAGCTGAGATATTTCAATTGAGATGTTTCACTTTGGGTGTCTCAATGAGGTGGCTCTTAATTAGCCGGAGCCTCGTTAGTGGAGCTTTGTTGTCACAGTGGTTGTGATCTCCTTGGGGTCCCATGGAGACTTTGGATTTGCTCTTGGGGAGAGTTCAGTGGGAAAATTCGGGGGGAAATCGTTGTTTTGTGAATTAACCTGCACGGAGCCAGGGACACTCTGGTCCCTGAGAGGGTGGGTGGATTTAGGGTTTTATGGCCCTGGTGGGGATCACAAGACAGAAGAGTTTGGTTGTGGATGGGATTTGGGGCCATATGGGTATTTTAAATACATATAAATACGTATCTCCACTCCTGCACACCCACAGTAACACAGGTATGGAAGGAAATGAAACCCCCGGAATTTCTCAGTGCACTGGGATGCCCAGGTGGGATTTGGGGTGGAGAAGTTGGGAGCTTTGGGCTGCTTTTCCCTGGGATACAACCCAAAATGACGACCCGGCTTTATTTCAGGATAGGGAACAGAGCCCCGCACATGGGTCAGCTCTAAATCCTCATTCTTGAGCTGTCAGCCTCAAAATCCTCGTGGTTTGGGTTCTTGGAGCTTGGAGAAGGCCCTGTTGGATGTTTGGGGTGCTGGGAGTGACCATTTCCGTGTCCATCCCAGAGGGAGGATGAGGAGGAGGATGAGGATGAAGGATGAGGATGCTCCAAGGGAGAGAACACACTCAGAAGGAGCCTGGGGCCAACCCAGAGCCACTTTGTGCTGCCCCAGGGGGAGTTTGAGCTCCTGGATTTGATGATTTGGTGGATTTTGGCCCTGTTGGGATCACACAAAGGGGAGTGGCACAAATCAAAGTCACTAAGGCCACCCCAAATCCCCATCTTTTGGGAAAACCTGGATTTAATCTTTGGAGCTTGCTTTAAAAAAAAAAAAAAAAAAAAGAAAAACCAACCCTCCCAGCTTAATCTTTTTAATGCTGCTTTTCAGAGCTGCCTCCTTAATCTTCTTCATTCCATTTTTTTCCCCCTATTTAATAGTCTGAAGTTCCATAATACAATTTTTTTACTCACTCAAGCTTAACCTCGTCCCTCTCAGCTGGCGTTAGGTTGTAATCCCGGCACTTAAATCCGTCACAGCTTCGGGAGTGAGGAAAGCTGGAGGTGGGAGGGTGAGAAGAGCCTGGGCAGGACTTTTGCAGTAATTAAAATATGAGATAAACAGAATTTAAAAAAAAAAAAAAAAAAAAAAGGTGAAGGCAATTAAAACGCTAATCAGAAGTGATCAAATAATTAATTGTTTATCTCCTGCTTCCACGCTTTTGCTCTCCACCATCAGAGGGATGTGAGCTCCAGGAGAATTTTTGGGGTTCGGAGCCGATTTTCTGTGGTGGTGATGATGTCACAGCCTCTGGCGTCACCTCAGCCCCACGGGGGCTGCGGGATTTGGTGCTGGAAGGGGAAAAAAAGAAAAGCCTTGTGCTGGAGGAGCCTGTGCCTCCCTCCAGGCAGCTGGGATGGAGCTGAACACGGCAGGATCTCCCCGAAAAGCCTGGCTGATGTCGTGTCCCCAGGAGCAGAGCCCAGGGATGGGTAACAAACCCCTGAGGGTGGGGGCCTGGTGCAGGTCTTCCCTTCCCAAAGCCGAGTCTGACACCGTTCCCTCTGCCCAGACCCCGATCCCTCACGGCGAGCCCAGCCAGGAACAGCTGGAGCAGTGCCCAGATGTGCTGCTCCTTCCAGCTGTGCTCCCCGAGGGATTTTCCACGGCTTTTCCATTTCTTTTCCACACGTTCCTGTGTGCGTGTGAGGCGCTGGAGCCACAGGGAGACTCTCGGCTGCTCCAGCTGGATAATTTCAGGAGTTCCTGGAACTGCAGGGTGGTGTGGGCTGCTCTGCCAGCTGTGCCAGCCTTGGGGCTCTCCCCACTGGAAGTGCAGCAGGAGAACGGTGGAGAACATCCAGGAACTCCTGGGCCACATCCATCGGGAGAAGGCGGGAGGATGGAAGGGAAGGGAAGAGCCCAGAGCCCGAACCAGGGCTGGAACGGGAGTTTGGGAAGGGCAGGACACGGAAGGGGCCCAGCAGCAGCAGGACCCAGCCCCGGGTGGGTTTTGCAGGGTTGGGAGTTGTCCCTTTGCTCCCAAAGTCTCTCTGATCTTGGAACTTTCCAGATCCAGATAGAGAGCACCAGGTCTCTGTGCAGGATGGAGTTGTCCCTTTGCTCCAAAAATCTCTGATTTTGGACCTTTCCCTAAGGTGCTGGGGGCATCCAGCTGCAGGGAGGGGCTGGCTCCGGCTGGGTGACTGCCAGGATTCCCCTCAGATTTCCCCACTCCCTCCCGCATTTCCCCGACAATCCCTGTCTGGGAATTCCCTTGCCTCACCTCCAGCTCCAGCATCCCGAGCTCTCCCTGCCGGAATCAGCAGCTCAGAGGCTCCCACAGGAGCAAACCCACCAGCCGGGAACAGGAACTGAGTCCTTAAATTCCCTTTTTCCCCCCATCACCACCCTTGTGGAGATTCTTCCCGGGCTCCAGGATTTTCTGCCGGGTTCCGAGGTGACTCCGGGCAGCTCCGGTGGGATGGAGCCCCCGGGGCGGGGCCGGGGGTGTCTGTGTGTGTACATACGTGTGTGTAATTAATGTATATGTCGAGATGTATAGACGGGCACGGGGCCGGGGCGCTCCGCTCCTCAGGAGGAGGAGGGGAAAGGAGGAGGAGGAAGAGGAAAGGGAGGAGGATTTGTTCTCCGGCACCACGTGCTGGGCTCTGCAGCCCTCGGGCCCTGTCCCAAGGGATCCGGGATTTATTTCCTGTCCCAAGGGTTGTGGGATTCAGCCCCATTCCCTGTCCCGAGGGATCTGGGATTCTCCCTTATTCCCTGTCCCAAAGGATTTGGGATTCCCCCTTGGCCCTGCTCCCAAGAGATACAGGCTCCCCTGTCCCAAAGGATTTGGGATTCCCCCTTGGTCCCGCTCCCAAGCGATACAGGCTCCCCTGTCCCAAAGGATTTGGGATTCCCGTTCATTCCCTGTCCCAAAGGATGTGGGATTCCCCCTCAGCTCCTGTCCCAAGGGATTTGGGATCCAGCCTCGGCCCTGCTCCCCAGGGATGTGGGATTTCCTGTCCCAAGGGATTCGGGATTCGCCCTTGGCCCCGCTCCCCAGTGATAAATGCTCCCCTGTCCCACGGGATTTGGGATTCCCGCTCATTCCCTGTCCCAAGGGATTTGGGATTCCTGCTCATTCCCTGTCCCAAGGGATTTGGGATTCCCGTTCATTCCCTGTCCCAAAGGATGTGGGATTCCCCCTCAGCTCCTGTCCCAAGGGATTTGGGATCCAGCCTCGACCCTTATCCCAAGGGATGTGGGATTCCACCTCTCAAATTCCTGCTGCTCCTCCCTCCCCTCCCCGCCCCTCAAATCCACCCGATCCCGATCCCGATCCCGGAGTGTCGCGGTGATCCCGGGGGGGATCAGGAGCCTTTTGCTGCCACCAGGGCCGGAGCAGATCCCGGGATGGGATCCAGGGATGGATCCAAAGCCCCGTGAGCTCCGGAGCATCCCCAGTCCTTGTGCCAGCAGCTCCCCCTGTCTCTGTAGAGCTGCCTCTGTCTGCAGCCTCCAAACTTTTCATTTCCAGGTTTATTTTTCCCATTATTCTGATTTTTGTGTAAAAAAAAAACCCTGATTTTTTTCACACCCCACATTCCAGCGCTTCTCCCAACACCTCCAGGGCACCAGGGATTTTTCCTGCAGGAGTTCCCCCCGTTGAGGGTCCCCCCTGGCTGAAGTCACCCCAGCCCAGCTGACAATCAAACCAGACTCCCCAAAAACAGGAATCCATTGCAGTTTGATAGAAAAAAAATCTTTTTAAAATCTCCCCCTTCTCTCTCACCGCCACATCTCCAGGATAAAACCATCACCCACTGTTCCTCCTGTAAATGAACATCCAACCTTCTTGTATAAATTAAAAATAAAATACATTTTAAAAAAAAGACAAAAAAAAATTATCCATTGATAAACATCCCAAAAATAAAATTTAAAAAAAAAAATCTCCCTTTCCAGAAGATTGAAGTAATTCCAACTACACTTTTGTTTTTTTTTTTTTGGAGCTGATTTCCAATCCCAGTAGGAGACCAAACCTAAGATCTGGAACACCACAAATGTTGGAGCTTTCAATGAATCCGGGAGGGAAAAAAAAATGCATGTAAATATTTTTAATAGGAGACATATCTTAAACAGAACTTTTTTTTGTATGTACATAACTCTCCTAGAGTTTAGTACTGAAATGGCTTCATAGTGTCTGTTTTGAAAAGGAAAGGAAAAGAAAATGTTTGTTAATTGTTTCTGTTCTTACTCAATGGCCAAAACTTTAAAAATAACGACAAAAAAAAAAAAAAGGAAAAAAAAAAGACTCTAAAAATAATCTTTGCCAATGGATCTAGCACTGTAATGGTACTGTCTATTTTTTTTAATTATTTCTGTGCTGTGCCCATTTATAAAATGAGGAAAAGATTAAAAAATAAAGTCATTTAAACATTGTCCGCCCAGGGCCTGGCCTGAGTTCTTGGCTGCTCCGGGGTCTGTCGTGCCCGGGAGCGCAGGGAGAAGGTTCTGCCTGGTCCTGGGCCCACCGGGCTGTGGGTCAGGAGTGGCTTCCATGGCAACCACAGCGGTGCTGAGGAGTCTGGACCATCCCAGCACATCCATGGATGATCCCAGCACAGCCCTGACCATCCCAGTGCAGCTCTGGCTGATCCCAGTGCAGTTTGGACCAACCCAGCACAGCCTGGAAATGCTCAGCTGGAGAGGAGAAGCTCCAGGGAGAGCTCCGAGCCCCTGGCAGGGCCCAAAGGGGCTCCAGGAGAGCTGCAGAGGGACTGGGGACAAGGGCTGCAGGGACAGGAGCCAGGGAATGGCTTCCCAGTGCCAGAGGGCAGGGCTGGCTGGGAGATTGGGCAGGAATTGTTCCCTGGCAGGGTGGGCAGGGGCTGGGCTGGAATTGCCAGAGCAGCTGTGGCTGCCCCTGGATCCCTGGCAGTGCCCAAGGCCAGGCTGGACACTGGGGCTGGGAGCACCTGGGGCAGGGGGAGGTGTCCCTGCCAGGGCAGGGGTGGCACTGGGTGGGATTTGAGATCCAACCCAAACCATCCCTGATTCCATGACCATGAGAAGTGGCAGCAGCGTGGAGAGGAATTTAAGGATCTGAGTGAGGTTTTTTCCAGAGCAGAAACAGAAGGTGAGATGGGACAATTGTGATCCAAAATCCCTTTGGACGGAGCAGGAGAACAAGGAGCACACTCTGGACATTTCCCACAGCAAACAGGATCAGGGCTTTGTGTTCCCAACCCAAACCACCCTCCAGGTTCTCCTAGGGAGAAGTTCTCCTGAGAACATCAGGTTTGGGACATCCCCCCCCCTGGGGCATCACTTCCCAGGTGACATTCACCCTTCCCCCAGGAACAGGGACAGGAGCAGAGGGAACGGCCTCAGGCTGGGCCAGGGGAGGCTCAGGGTGGATTTGGGGAAAATTTCCTCCTGGAAAGGGCTGTGCAGCCAGGGCAGTGCTGCAGTGGATGTGGCACTTGGGGACAAGGGCAGTGCTGGCCCTGGCAGCTGGGCCAGGCTGGGCTCCCTGATCTTTTCCAAGCTGAAGCATTTTGTGATTCCAACTCACACAGGAAACCAATCCCTGAAAAGCAGCTCCAGCTTTCTCATAGATTTTGGCTGCTCTTGCCTTGGTTTGGATTCCAAGGGTTGGGCCGGACCCAGGGGAGCTCCCTAGGGGACAGTAAGGAGGATTCGGCTGAAACCTGAGCCCCGCTGGGCACCAGGCCCCGGGTTCCTGAGCGGGAATTAACTCCGGACCGTCCCTGCCAAGAGGAAATCTCCGGCTCCAGCTCAGGGGGCAGCCGAAGGAATTGTTCCCATCCCCAGCTGCATCCTCAGCCCACGCCAGGAGGGAAAATATTGGATTAGGGGGATTGGAGAGAAATCCCTGTCTGGGCCTCAGTTTCCCAAAGAAACAGCCCAGCCCAAAACCCGCAGAAACTCCTGGCTCCAGCAGGATTTTAGGATTTTGTCCAAAAAAAATTATCTCTCTGCCCCAAATTCCTTCTCTCCCCCTCTTCCAGCTGCTCCCTGGGCCCCCTGCAGGTCCCTCCCGGCCCCTCCTGTGGCCCAGGTGTGACGATTTGTCACAGCCCCGGCTGATGAGAGCTCTGTCATTATCCAATTACCCTGAAATCGCTTTGAGCCGCGGCCAAACGAAGGGAAATGCAAATCAAGGTGTTAATTCCCGGCGTCTAAAAATAGCCAGCAGAGCCGGGGATGTTTGCAGGAGGCACAGGTGAGGGAATAAAGGGGGGAAAAAAAAAGCACATTTCAGACAGGTTCAGCCATTCAAACCCGAGCTGGTTCCCCCTGGAATTCTTCTGGGATGCTCCAGACAGGGCGGGGGGGAGAATCCTGGTTCCTCCTGCTGCTGCCTCTCAAATTCCCTGTCCTGGCCGGGGATTCTGCCCATTCCCATCCGTGGGGGTTTCACAGGGCTGAAATCCCCGATCCATCGACCCTGAGCTGCAAAGCTGCGACACTGCTGGCAAAAAATCCCTCCTGCCCTGCCTGGGGAATATCCCAGGGATTGTTTCACGCCAGGATGGGCAGCTGCAGGGAACATTTCCACACGGAGGCCTCATCTCACGCCCCCAAAATGAGCTCCTGCCCCATTTAAAGGTTGTGGGAGGGGATGGGATCCGGCTGGGCCCAGGGGGGTGGTCCTGGGGTCCCGCGGGTGCCTCAAGCACTTCCAAACTTCTCCAGGGGAGCTGTTTAAATGGAATGCTGAGGATTTCTGGGGAGGGATGTGAGCATCACCCAGCAGCTCCTCCTGCCAGGCGAGTTTGGATCAGACCTGGAGAGATCCCCAGGCTGTGAGGGAAGGGGGTGTCTCCTGCCTCTGTCACAAAGCTTTCCCAAAAATTCAAGGAATCACAGAATTCTGGAATGGTTTGGGTTGGAAGGGACCTTAAAGCCCATCCCATGCCATCCCATGCCACCTCCCCCTGTCCCAGGTGCTCCCAGCCCCAGTGTCCAGCCTGGCCTTGGGCACTGCCAGGGATCCAGGGGCAGCCACAGCTGCTCTGGCAATTCCAGCCCAGCCCCTGCCCACCCTGCCAGGGAACAATTCCTGCCCAGTATCCAACCCTGCTCCCAGTTTAAAGCCTCCCCGTGACTCAGGGGGCCAAATCCAGGGAGAAATCCCCTGGCAACACCAGGAGTTGCTGGGAGCAGCACTCACGTTTCCCTCTGGAGTGCATTGCCAGGGAGGAAGTTGGGTGGGAGCTTTATCAGGAGCAGCTGTTCCCATTCCCCGTTCCCAGCCACCCCGTGGCGATGGGAGAGGGTGACAAACACGAGTGAGGCAGGTTTGGATTTGATCTAAGCGGGGATTCTGGGACGGGTTTTGTCTTTATTATAATCACAATGATAATTATCGTTGTTTTGTTCCAGCTCAGGCTCCCCATTATTTTTAATTGGCTCCGTCCCTCGTTAGATCGAACACAGATTCATCAGCGGGCACAGCTCCTCACGGAATGCAAATCCAGGCTCCAGCAGCCCTGGATAAACACGGAGCCTTTCTATAGAGGGAAATATTCCCTTGGGGAATTCTCTGTCCTCTGGGATGTCAGGCAGGGCCGAGCCGTCCTGTCCCCGGCCCAGGGATGGATTCAGCCTCGGGGAAAACAATGGGAGGGCAGGAAATGGGAGGGACACAATTCCCAAAGGTGCATTCCCGCTGCCAACTGTCCTGGAGCAGGTGAATAACAGGGAATGTTGGCCCAGCTGCTGGGAATAGCCACCGGGGCTCAGGAAATGCTGGAATTCCTGGAGCAGGAATTCTGCTCTTTGCCTCCAGCCCTGAACAATGGCCCCAAAATCCTCGGAGCCTCCGCCGTGTCCAGATATCCATCGCTCCCACCAGGAGCAGGACAAGGAGCTGGATCCGCCCATTCCCGCTGGGATTTCAGCCTTCTTTGTCCTGCAGGGCTTCCTGTCCTTGGAAAGCAAGGGAAAGGGGCCAGGAGCTAAAAAAGGTGGGAAGAAACACATGGGGGGTGCTCGGGTGAGGAGGATTTGTGGAGCCAGGGAGAGGGAGGGTGGGAAGGAGGCTGGGGAGGGGCTGTTTGTGTCCAGGAATGCAGAGGGTTCGGAATTGGATTTGGATTTTCCAGGGTGCAGGGAGGGCACTCAGGGTGTCCATGGCAGGAGCAGGGCAGCAGTTCCTGGGATGAGCCTTGGGAGCAGCAGGGATGAACCCTCTGATTTGGGGCATCCACAAAAGCTCAGGGAGGGCTTGGGACCCACTGAGGACCCTCAGGGCTGGCACCTGAAGGCCCTTCCCACCTGTGTGTCCCCCTGGCCACTCAGGTGTGGCTATTCCCTAAAATCCCTGGGAACCAGGGATTGGTGCCTCTGGGCCCTTCATTTTCCGGGTGAAATCCCAGCCCCGGGGTTGTTTTTGGGTGCTTTGCTCACATCACAGAGATTTATAGAGCCTGATTCACACAAAACAAATCCAAATAAACCACGTTTGGGGTTATCCTGGTAGGCCCTGGGGTCTGCAACGGCGCTGGAGGAATGGAAAATTCCTGTAAGAGCCGTTGGGGGGAAAAATAAATAAAAAACGGGGATTGGGATATAATCAGAGGCTGTTTCCAGCCTCCAGCCCAAATTCCAGCACCTCGGGCAGGCAGCTGCTGATTTCTGCTCTGCCAAACACGGGAGCACAGCACAGTGGGGGCATTATTGGGGCTGGGGCAGGCTGGGGGCCGGGATTGTGGCCCTTCCCACCTGGAATGCTGAGCTGGGCTGATGGGAATTGCCCCGCTCTGGGAAATGGGGTGGAAAGGGGGGGATTTGGGGCTGTGGCCATCCAGGGAGGGATCCCTGAGCTGCTCCCAGGAGGATGGGATTTGTCCCTGCTGGAGGCTGAGGGCTGCGATATCCAGCTGCTGAATTCCTTAGGGAGTGGAGCACTTGCAGCAGAGCTTTCTGAGGGAAGCAGGGCCATCAAAACACACTCCCCAAGCCCAAACAGAGGGGTGTTCCCTGGAATTCAGGCCAGCAGGACATCACTGGGCCTGGGGGAGTATTTCTGGGAGCCTCCTGGGCTTTGGCATTTGCCCCTGGCTGGGGATGGCTCTGAGGGCGGTGTGGGGACACCCAGACCCTGCCTGCTGCCCCAGGGATGGATCCATCCCGGCAGGAGCTGGATAAAAACATCCAGGATGTCCTTAGGAAGGCCAGGAGCAGCTCTGCCAGGTCTGTCACCAGAGGCACTTCCAGGAATCCCTTAGGAAAGGAGCTCTGAGGGTCTGGGCTGCTTCCCCTTCCCGCTCTGGGAGGGGATGGATCCATCCCACAGCTGGAACAGCAGCTCCAGCTCGCTGGGGACACTGGTGACATGTGGGGTGACAGCAGCTCAGCCAAAATCCTGGAATGGTTTGGGCTGGGAACACAAAGCCCTGATCCTGTTTGCTGTGGGAAATGTCCAGAGTGTGCTCCTTGTTCTCCCACCCCATCCAAAGGGATTTTGGATCACAATCTTCCCATCTCACCTTTCATTTCTGCTCTGGAAAAAACCTCACTCAGATCCTTAAATTCCTCTCCACGCTGCTGCCACTTCTCATGGTCATGGAATCAGGGATGGTTTGGGTTGGAAAGGATCTCAAATCCCACCCAGGGCCACCCCTGCCCTGGCAGGGACCCCTCCCCCTGTCCCAGGTGCTCCCAGCCCCAGTGTCCAGCCTGGCCTTGGGCACTGCCAGGGATCCAGGGGCAGCCACAGCTGCTCTGGCAATTCCAGCCCAGCCCCTGCCCACCCTGCCAGGGAACAATTCCTGCCCAATCTCCCAGCCAGCCCTGCCCTCTGGCACTGGGAAGCCATTCCCTGGCTCCTGTCCCTGCAGCCCTTGTCCCCAGTCCCTCTGCAGCTCTCCTGGAGCCCCTTTGGGCCCTGCCAGGGGCTCGCAGCTCTCCCTGGAGCTTCTCCTCTCCAGCTGAGCACCCCCAGCTCTCCCAGCCTGGCTCCAGAGGGGCTCCAGCCCTCCCAGGGAGGGATTTCTCCCTGAACAAATTCCCATGTGTGTCTCCACACTTGCCCTACAACTGCTGCTGTAGCAGCCCCTGGGGGTTTTTCCCTGTGCTCATCCCTCCCCACACATCCCAGCTCCAGTGCCCAACTCCTGCCTCCCTATTTTAATTCCAGTTATTCCCCAGTGCAGCCCAGCACCCTCCTGGCTTTGTTCCCAGTGGGATTTCTGGGGAGGTGGGACAGGAACAGGGGAATGTGGCCAGTTCATCCCACAGCAAACTGGAAGGGCTGAAAGGGCTGCCCAGGGACTCTCAGCATCGGTTTATCAGCTCAGGCTCCTCGATGGGGAAGAATTCCATGAAAGGAAGATTTCCATGATGGGAGATTGCTGTGAAGGGAATATCCCTGTGAAGGGAATATTTCCATGGAGGGAAGATTCCTGTGAAGATTTCTGTAAAAGGAAGATTTCCATGGAGGGAAGAATTCAGTTAAGGGAAGATTTCAATGGAGAGAAGATTTCCATGAAAGGAACATTTCCATGAAGGGAAGATTCCTCTGAAGGGAAGATTTCCATGGAGGGAAGATTTCCATGGAGGGAAGATTTCCATGGGGGGAAGATTTCCATGAAGGGAAGATTTCTGTAAAAGGAAGATTTCCGTGAAGGGAAGAATTCAGTTAAGGGAAGATTCCCATGAAGGGAACATTTCCATGAAGGGAAGATCCCTGTGAAGGGAAGATTTCCATGAAGAGAAGATTTCCGTGGAAGGAAGATTTCCATGGAGGGAAGAATTGAGTTAAGGGAAGATTCCCATGAAGGGAACATTTCTGTGAAGGGAAGATTTCCATGAAGAGAAGATTTCCGTGGAAGGAAGACTTCCATGGAGGGAAGAATTCAGTTAAGGGAAGATTTCCGTGAAGCTCCTCCAAGCCAGCCACACACCTGCCCCGACCGAGCCTTTTGGCTCTGAAAGCTGGAATTCACCTCTGGAATTCGCTGGGCTGGAATTCAGGATTGAGCAGAAGCGCTTGGTGCAGGTCCAGAGTGTTGCAGGCGTGAGGAAGATGAGGATGGCCTTCCCTGGGAGCAGCCTCCTCCGGCGCCGGGAGCTCCCCGGTTCCCTGATCCCTCCCGGATCCAAACCTGCTGCAAAGCCGGTGCGGGCTCTCTGCAGAGGGCGATCCCGTGGGATGTGTGCTCGGGAGCGTGAAGGCAGCGCCAGCCGGGCTGTCAGCAGCGGTTTGTCACTGCCCCAGCTCCAACGCCTCCTGCTGCTTGGCCGGTGTGAGCTCATCCTGCCGGGAGCCCCGGGGCTGATTTCCGTGGAGAACGCGGCCCTCGGTGCGTCCTGGGGGCTGGCACGGCCTGGATGATCCAGGGTTTCAGATGTCCCTCAGTGGGAGAGGAATTGTGCTGGAATGACTCCTGGGATGAGCTCCTCCCCTGGCTGGTCCCTGCCTGCTCTCATCTTTTATTTAGGATGTTGGTTTCCTGCTCTATTTTTTACCAGAGGACAGCCCCAAACCATCCCCGCAGCTTTCCCTCTGTGGGATTTGGGATTTTCCATCCTCACCCTGATGTTTCCGCAGTTCACCCCCAGCATTTCCTCAGAACAAGGATGGGAAGTTGGATTTTCAGAGTTTTCTCTAACTGGCATTTTATTGGTTACTTCCAGGATGTTTCAAAGTGTCATTGACGGGAATTTTGGGAGCTGCCAAGTCACATCCAGGGAGAGAATGGCAAAAACCAAAAAAAAACCCCCCAAAAAACCAAAAAAAAAAAACCCC
>JADMLD010001630.1:0-33779 GCA_017589585.1 Phylloscopus whistleri | reverse complement strand
GTTTGTGTGGACAGGTTTTGTTAGCCAGACCTATTGAAGTGCTTCTCTGAAATGGTAGAAGCTTCCCCATGTCCAACAGAGCCAGTGCCAGATGGCTCCAAGATGGATCTGCTGTTGGCCAAATTTAAGCCAATCAGTGATGGTAGTAATGCCTCTGTGACAAAATATCTATGTAGGGAAAAAGTCATTGTGCAGAAGTATATGTGGCCAGGGAAGACAGAAGTGAGAATCTGTGAGAGAAACATCTCTGCAGACACCCAGGTTAACAAAGAATCAGGGGAGGATGTGCTTCATGTGCCAAAGGAGGCTGTGGTGCAGACCATGGTGAGCAGGCTGGCACCATGCAGCCCATGGAGGTCCAGGGGAGACCTGAGATCCACCTACAGCCCATGGAGGAGGCCCACTCGGAGTAGGTGGACGTCCAAAAGAAGGTTGTGATCCCTTTGTGGGAAGCCCACACTGGAGCAGACTCCTAGCAGAACCTGTAGACCCATGAGGAGAGGAGCCCACTCTAGAGCAGGTTTGCTGCCTGGACTTGTGACCACCTGGGGGACCTGTGCTGGCAGCCTGTGCCTGAAGGACTGCACCCTGTGGAAGGGACCCACAATGGAGCAAGTTCATAAAAAATGGAGTCCATGGGAAGGAATCGCACTGGAGAAGTTCGTGGAGGACTGTCTGCTGTATGAGGGACCTTACACTGGAGAAGGGAAAAAACTCCTCTCCCTGAGAAGGAAGCAGCAGCAGAAACATCTGATGAACTGACCATAACCCCTATTCTCCGTCTCCCTGTGCTGCTGGTGGGAGAAGAAGATTGTAAATAAAGTTAAATTCAGAGAGAAGGGAAGGGTGAGTTCTTTGATTTTGATTGCTAATACATTTAAGTAATTTCCCCAAGTCAGGTCTGTTTTCCCTATGACAGTACTCTGTGATCCCTCCCTGTCTTTATCTCAATTCGTAAACCCTTCCTTTTATTTCCTCTCCCCTGTCCAGTTGATTCTTGATTTAATAGGAACTAAAAGTCTAGACCACAAACTTATTTCCTGATTTCTATTTGCATAGGGTTGCACTAGCTACCTGAATCCCATCATCGTACTTTGTATTTCCTACCTCTATTCTTCTTCATGTTTTCTTTTATTGCCTCTAATAATTCCTTTGCTGCTTCTATATTTTCACCCTCCTCCTCCTCCCGTACATCTTCTCCTTCTACTTCTGCTTCCACCTTGACAGGTTCTTTAGCCACAATTGCTCCTGATGACAAGAACAGAAATATGAATTGGTCCAAAATTCCATAACCAAATTTATTTTATACACAGATGTAATAAAAGAAAAAAAAATCCTTTTGTGTGTGCCCATGAACAGTGAGATACAGAGCATACGGATACTTCTCTAAAAAGATTTCAGTGCAAGCACCAGAGATGATCAGTATGTTGAAAGATATTTCCATTCTAAAATAATGGGATTATAAGTAATTTTTAAATGCTGCCAAAACTTTTTAGTATCACAGAAATTAAAATAACAGGAATATTAGAAAACAGCAACACACCAGATCTGCAATTTTTTCAGAAATCACGTCATTTGTCCTAATATAATGTAGCTTGTAGTATTGCAGAGCTCCTTAGCAATGGTAGATTTGCCTGATGCCGGAGGACCATGAATGTAAACTTTGAGAGGCTGGAAAAAAGGATAAAGATAAACAATATTCAAACAGCGTATTTTTTATGTAAAAGCAACAATACTTTTAATATGACTAACAGGAAATAGCAATTGTACTTAAAACTATTTAATTAATTTAATTCATTTATTTCTTGCTAAATATCTTCTCTATCACCCACAGGTCTCGAGTAAGAGGAAGTTACTTAAATGAAGAAATTCACTGTTGGAGAAAAAGCATGCTTCTATTTAGTAGACTTACAGAGCAATTTATTGTGGCTAGTTAATGTTTGAATAAACCAAAGAAATGAAACACAATCCCACAGATAGGATGCAGTGAGTATGGAATGTGGCAGCAGATATTCTACTAAAAACATGCAATAGTTCTACTTCCCAATTGAGGTAGAGTTGCTGTCATCAAAATTATTATTTTGACCTCAAAAATTCCAGATCCATCACAATCTTAAGTGATGTCTCATTTCAGCCTACCTAGCCTGAGGATGAGTAAGTGCAATTAGGATTCCAGTATACACTTACTAAATGTGTTATGCAATAAACCCAAAATCATACATAATTAAGTGCCTATCTTAATTTAGTAAATCTGACAGTACAAACTGCAATAGAGTAGTGACAGAGACAGTCTATAGCTAGCCTTCCTTCTCCTTGCTAGCTGGTATGTACTGGTTTTTTTAGTTAGATGCCTATGTACTTAGATGCAATAGTTTAACCCAATCGCAGGTCTGTTAATCCTTTCAGAGCTATGAGGGACTTCCAATAAATAACTTCAAACAATAGTGGCTTCATGCTTTACATGCCCTGAACTCTTATTCAAAGTTTGAACCAGATATAGACATGCTAAACAGCTTGATCAAATGTAAACAAGCATTTTTCTGCACCTTTCAGTAACCTATACATTTGAATATAGAAGCTATATAAATATTAAGCTAACTAAGCTAACATTAAGCTATAGTGAAGTTGTCCAGTAAACAGAGCAGGGTAAAATGAAGGTTATATTGCACTGGAATATCCACACTTACTGAATGTATACAGGGCACAAAATACTCACTTAACTATTGACTATTATAAAAAAACCTGTTGGGGGTTAGATTTGTTTCTTTTTTACTTACAGAATTTTTCCCCGTAAGTTGCTAGGAAACTAGCTACTGGGTACTTACAGGTGCTTAAGCAGAACAAAGGGGTGAAAGGAGAGGGGTTGTAGCACCTGGTTATACTTCTTTGGGTCTTTGGGAGTTTCTCTCGGAGGGGGGAGATAACGTGAGTTTTGGGGCAGGTAAAGGACAGTGCTGGGGGCAGCTTCTCTCCTTCTCGGAGAGTGGACGGCCAAGCTGTTGCTTGCTGTGGGAGGAGTTCCCTGTCACCACCAAGTCTGGTCCAAATCTACCACCATCTGCTCGTGCGCCCAGGAATTCTGAGTTCCTCCCCCTTGCCCTGCTGGGCCGGCCCTGTCCCGCCGCCGCTGCTTCTTCGTCACTGCTTTGAGGTTTTTTGCTACTCTGTGGCCCCGCACTCCCCGTGCCCTGCCAGGACATCCCTGCTGCTCCAGCTACCACCGCGGAGCTTCCGATATATCTCATCCACCAGCCCGGGATGTCCCACCGTTGCAGCTTGGTGCTCTCGGAGTCACGCAGGGGCACCGAGGTCAGACTCCCCCCGGGCTTTGTGGAACAAAGCCCCTTGAGGTTCCTGGTTCTGTTTATTATTAACGCTGTAGTTGTTGTTGTTGTTTGTTTACCTTGTTATACATACTAGTAAAGAACTGTTATTCCTATCCCCATACCTCTGCCTGAAAACTCCTTTAATTTTCTAAATTAATATAATTTGGAGAGAGGGGATTTGAGTTCTCCATTCTAAGGGAGGCCCTCCCCCTCCCTAGCAGACACCTGTCTTTCAAACCAAGAAAAGTTTAAATAAAAGATACACTTATATTCCTGAGGCAAAATATACCAAGAGTGCCATATACTGCATAAAGAAACTAGCTTCAGAATAGCAGCTTTTCATCATGAAGCTAATTTGCATTTACAGAATTTCAGTTTTAGGCATAAAGGAAATAAATCTCAGTCATTATTTTTTAAGTAATATTGCCTCTTATTTAACTTCTTTAATTTTAAGTTTTTATGTTCACTTATTTCACGTCTATATCCATCTTCTATGTACTTTATTTATTAAGACTTGTGTTTATTTAACCATTTCTATTGGGGGTAAAGAGAGAAAGGCAGTTTAAAATAGTATATACAAAAGCATTACCAGTAATCCTCGAGTTTGCTTGTATTCTGTGACGACTTGTGCAATGTTCTCTATCAGTCCTTCCTCAGCGACCCACTTAATGTTGAAATTCTCTTTCAGATAAACAGGTTCCATTCGCAGGTTCACAAACAACATATCCAATTGCTTTTGCTGAGGGAACAAGGCTACGTTTACTTACAGACTTAAGCTATGCTGAGACACAAACTTCAAAGAATTAAGGATTTTAGAGTTAATATTTTAGTTAGAGATAAGCTTTGCTGAAATTAAGTTAGATAGGTAGATAGATAGATACATAGATAGGCCTAGTTAAAGTAAAAAGTTAATAATTAGTTGATAAATGATTGCTTGTCAGTTGTATGTTTGTTTAGCTGTGCTTGTAGTGAGAAATAGAGAATCTGATAAATTGATTTTAAGAAAACAAGACAATTAAAAACCTTCTGTACTCAGAAACCCATTGAACAGTCATGAAGGCAGGAAATAGGAGTTCTACCAAGGGTTCATTTATCACATTTGTATTGAAAAGGTAGAAAGGTTAGAATGAGTAAGACTTAGTTTACTTCCTCATTTCAGGACTCCCCTCATGAAAATGACCACCGACCCATATCAAGGAACAAACTATGCATGCTTAATAGCTTTTTAGCTAATTACCATACAAAGTGGAGAATGGGAGTTATCAGAGTTATGAATATGCATTTGTGGTTTGGGTGTTCAATACTTGTGTAAATAAAAGGACTCTATGATTTTCTGTAAGGGGCGGTGTGGATTTGGGGGCTATCCCACATGCTGCCCGGCTTCTAACTTTACACTTTCTAACTTTAAACTGTTAGAGAGTTTTTGTCTATTACAGTTGGATATCGCTACTAGATCACTATCCATGGTTTTTAAGAAATCAATGCATGTTAAAAGAACAGCTGGAACAAGAGACTAGAATGGATGGGGAGAATAGAAAGAATTAAAGCATTGGGAAAGAAGGTTTGCATACAAAGCAAAGCAGATATTTTAAGCTTTTAAAAAATATTAATTTCCAATGTATATTTGTGTATTTGAGTCTTCTCATGATCCTTTAGAACATGCAACACTAAATTATTCTGTACAATGAAAAACCTTCATGTAATTGCAAGGAATCACCTCTTTCATAAATTTATCTTAAAACTACTTGGGTTGTATTTTGTTTATTTCTCCTATGAACGGTTTATTACAAATAAATACAACATAATTTATGTATTCTGTGTTCATCAGCCTTAGCAGCACTGCATTATTAACTTTTTATCATTTTGTGTAGGTTTTGTTAGAGTATTCCTATATGATAAGGAGAACAATGACATCAGAACTCCAGTGTCTTATTCTTTTAAATGAGGCTGTAACTCTTCAAAGTTCTGTGGTTTATGACAGCTAGATTTTACTTTGTTTGTTTTCCAAATTTAAACTCACTTTAAATATTTTAAGCATATTTTGGGGCTAATTTTTTTCTGGTGAAATAAAGAAAAAATAAATTATATATTTAATTATACTACACTTCTAAGTTTAAATACTTTACTGAAGTAATAAAAGAAAGAAAAGTACTGACTGTTAGCTCTTTGCTCAGGAATGCATTTTCTTTAGGAACCTTCTCAATTTTTCCTGGTCCAATATTTTTACTGATACACTATCAGGAAAACAAACAAACAAATAAACAAAAACCCACACCAAAACCACTTAAGATATAAAAAAACCCCACACCCAAACCACTTAACAAAATATTCTTAGAAAAAAAAAATTGAACAGGATTCCTGTGGATAAAATATGTGCTTTAAATTTTATGTTACACTGTGCCTGGAAAATCAGGATACTGATTTGAAATACATCTAAGAACAATATATTAATTTTAATGTTAGTACTAAATAGCTTCTGATTGCTAAGTAACACTTCTTCCTCAGTACCTGCAATAAAAAAAATAAAACAAAAACAATGCAAAACCATAGAAAATTTTATAAAGCTTTTAAATGTATGAATAAATTCCTAGTGCTTAAGATCTATTTGGAGGTTCTTGAGGTATTTAATTCCATTAACAATTGGGAAGGGTTTTCAGATCAATGCCACTGTTAAGTCTCTCGACATAATTTGCATTTCATCGTTAGACAGAAATTGTTAGTTACTCCTACAGCCCTTTAAAACAGATTTAAATCCCACTACATTCCGTAAAATCATAAACATTTATATAGATTATTGTTGCAGACTGAAGTATTATAGTTTATCACTTAAACATTTTCATTAAGGATCTTTACCTACTGTAGCAAAAATTGTATTACAAAGGCTGCAGTGAAGACCACCACACCCTGAGTGGGGCTCAGACTGAGGCCCCAGACCCGCTCGCTGATGAAGATAAGATAAAGTAACAACTCAGGGCTAGGAAAAGAGGATACATTCACAGAGCACAAGCCTAACACCTTCCGAGCGGTGACCGCAGCCCCAGGGCTATCAGCTGCCAGGCTTCTCACAGACCCTCTCACCAAAACGTGTGTGTTGGGGGTGTAGTGAAAAAGCGTCTCCTGAGAGACATTGAACGCCCATCCTCCGCTGTGCAGACCAGCTCAGCTGCTGGGCCCTTCACCAGGGAAAAGCTTATCCGCAGCAGAAGGGGTGTCATGGCCCATCAAAGGCCCCCCAGACCCTGCACCAGAGCACTGCAGCATGATGCAACAGCTCCTCAGTGTTGCAAGGGACAGTGTCAAACTGGCCCCCTGCAAGGGAGGCACCTGGGCGTTCCCACCTGCCCACAGCGTACATTAACCCACTGGATTCCACACTCTTCAGCGCGGCGGCAGTGGCGGGGGACCCTCACCAGGAGAAGTCCAGATGGAGGGGAGCAACGAGACATCGTCAGGACCCTCAGATGGGTGATATGCTTCCACCTAACCTTTGTCATTCTCTCCCTGTCCCCCCACAAAATCCTTCCTTCCTTCCTTCCTTCCTTCCTTCCTTCCTTCCTTCCTTCCTTCCTTCCTTCCTTCCTTCCTTCCTTCCTTCCTTCCTTCCTTCCTTCCTTCCTTCCTTCCTTCCTTCCTTCCTTCCTTCCTTCCTTCCTTCCTTCCTTCCTTCCTTCCTTCCTTCCTTCCTTCCTTCCTTCCTTCCTTCCTTCCTTCCTTCCTTCCTTCCTTCCTTCCTTCCTTCCTTCCTTCCTTCCTTCCTTCCTTCCTTCCTTCCTTCCTTCCTTCCTTCCTTCCTTCCTTCCTTCCTTCCTTCCTTCCTTCCTTCCTTCCTTCCTTCCTTCCTTCCTTCCTTCCTTCCTTCCTTCCTTCCTTCCTTCCTTCCTTCCTTCCTTCCTTCCTTCCTTCCTTCCTTCCTTCCTTCCTTCCTTCCTTCCTTCCTTCCTTCCTTCCTTCCTTCCTTCCTTCCTTCCTTCCTTCCTTCCTTCCTTCCTTCCTTCCTTCCTTCCTTCCTTCCTTCCTTCCTTCCTTCCTTCCTTCCTTCCTTCCTTCCTTCCTTCCTTCCTTCCTTCCTTCCTTCCTTCCTTCCTTCCTTCCTTCCTTCCTTCCTTCCTTCCTTCCTTCCTTCCTTCCTTCCTTCCTTCCTTCCTTCCTTCCTTCCTTCCTTCCTTCCTTCCTTCCTTCCTTCCTTCCTTCCTTCCTTCCTTCCTTCCTTCCTTCCTTCCTTCCTTCCTTCCTTCCTTCCTTCCTTCCTTCCTTCCTTCCTTCCTTCCTTCCTGTATTGGTTTAGGATAAATTAGGGGGAGAATCTCTAAAAGGGAGTCCCCTCAAACAAACCTCCACCACCCCTCCCCCCCAGCCCGGGGTTGGGAAGGAAATTCTTTGGAGGAGGAATAAGTGGAAAAAACCGGTTTTATTGACAAATGAACAAAAATCTCCCCACCCCGAGTGGAACGAAAGGCGCAGGATTACTCAGGGGGAGGGCTCCAAGCTTCTTTGGCGGGCTCCGGGTCTTCTCCGACGTCTCGGGTCAGATCAGTTCCAGAGCCGGTCCGGTCTTGGGGGGGGGGGGGAAGGGGGGAAGGGAAAAAGAGGGGGAAAGAAAAAAACGGAGAGCAGGCAGCAGAGGCAGCAGCGGCAGCAGCGGCAGCGGCAGCAGTAGCAGCAGAGGCAGTGGAAGCCAAGCAGCAGAAGAGCTGAAGCAGCCAAAGCCAAGCAAGCAGCACAAGCAGCAGCTGAAGCAGCGGCAGCCAGAAGCAGCTCTGCTCGGGCAGCAAAAGCCCCGCGAGCAAAACAGCGCTGCTAAGACATAACAAAAACAGTCCACTGATATGGGATAGAGGCACTGTCAACCCAGAACATTCCACCCCTTATCCCATATAGTGGACGCACAATAAAACTTTCATCTCACTTACTCAAACCTTAGACACTTACACATTTCCATCCATTTTACTTGCTCAGACCTTTGACACTTACACGTTTCCTTCTGACATATGAGTCTTACCCCACATTCAGATCTCCCTGAGGTACACATCGTGCTGTTCCATCTTTCTGCATTATCCACCAGGTATAACCCGGTCCTTGAGCAGAGACAACTCCACGGATGGGTTTGCCTGTACTCGAGGTAGGGTTGATCCACACTGTCTTTCCCAACAAATCTCTAACATGGGCCACTGGGACTTTATCTCCATCTACTACATTACGGAGCTGAGACTCAGCAGGACCCGCTCGGTTGGTAGAACCTCGGGTGTTAACTAACCAAGTGGCCTTTGCTAAATGCTGCTCCCAGTTCTTTAAGGACCCCCCACCCAATGCTTTCAGGGTGGTTTTTAACAACCCATTGTACCTCTCCACTTTGCCTGCAGCTGGTGCATGGTAGGGAATATGGTACACCCACTCAATGCCATGCTCCCTAGCCCAGGTTTTAATAAGATTATTTTTAAAATGAGTCCCATTGTCTGACTCAATTCTCTCGGGCGTACCATGCCTCCAAAGGACCTGCTTTTCAAGGCCCAGGATGGTGTTGCGGGCTGTAGCATGAGACACAGGGTAGGTTTCCAACCATCCCGTGGTGGCTTCTACCATGGTCAGCACATGGCGCTTGCCTTGGCGCGTTTGAGGCAGTGTGATGTAATCAATCTGCCAGGCCTCCCCATACTTGTACTTAGACCAGCGCCCTCCATACCAGAGGGGCTTCATCCGCTTGGCCTGCTTGATGGCAGCGCACGTCTCACAGTCTCGGATAACTTGAGAAATGCTGTCCATGGTTAGATCCACCCCTCGGTCTCGTGCCCACTTATAGGTGGCATCTCTGCCCTGATGACCTGAGGCATCATGGGCCCATCGAGCTAAGAACAACTCTCCTTTGTGCTGCCAATCTAAGTCTATCTTAGACACCTCTATCTTTGCAGCCTGATCTACTCGCTCGTTGTTCTGGTGTTCCTCATTAGCCCGACTCTTAGGGACATGAGCATCTACATGACGGACCTTCACATGTAGTCTCCCTACTCTGGTGGCAATGTCCTTCCACTCATCAGCAGCCCAGATTGGTTTTCCCCTACGCTGCCAGTTAGCCTTTCTCCACCTTTCCAGCCAGCCCCACAGAGCATTAGCTACCATCCACGAATCGGTGTAGAGGTAGAGCTTTGGCCACTTCTCTCTTTCAGCGATGTCCAGGGCCAATTGAACAGCTTTGAGTTCGGCAAGCTGGCTTGACCCACCTTCTCCTTCAGTGGCTTGTACAACTTGTCTCGTGGGGCTCCATACGGCTGCTTTCCACTTCCGGTTCATCCCTACGATGCGGCAGGAACCGTCAGTGAAAAGAGCGTAGCATGCTTCTTCTGCTGGCAGTTGGTTATATGGTGGAGCTTCTTCAGCCCGGGTTACCTGCTCTTGTTCTTCTTCCTCGGTGAGACTGAAATTCTCAGCTTCCGGCCAGTTGGTGATCACTTCCAGAATCCCAGGGCGATTCAGGTTTCCAATACGGGCACGCTGAGTAAGGAGGGCGATCCATTTGCTCCAGGTGGCGTCAGTGGCGTGATGGGTGGAGGGAACCTTTCCCTTAAACATCCATCCCAGCACCGGTAGTCGGGGTGCCAGGAGGAGCTGTGCTTCCGTGCCAATCACCTCTGAGGCGGCTTGAACTCCTTCATAGGCAGCCAAGATCTCCTTCTCCGTGGGAGTGTAATTGGCTTCAGACCCTCTGTAGCTTCGGCTCCAGAATCCCAGTGGCCGGCCTCGAGTTTCACCTGGCACCTTCTGCCAAAGGCTCCAGGACGGACCATAGCTCCCAGCTGCAGAGTAAAGCACATTCTTTACCTCTGGTCCCGTCCTGACTGGGCCAAGGGCCACTGCATGAGCGATTTCCTGCTTGATCTGGGCAAAGGCGTGTTGCTGTTCTGGACCCCAGTGGAAATCGTTCTTCTTGCGGGTAACCAGGTACAGAGGGCTCACAATCTGGCCATACTCAGGGATGTGCATCCTCCAAAAGCCTATGGCGCCTAGGAAAGCCTGTGTTTCCTTTTTGTTGGTCGGTGGGGACATGGCGGTGATCTTATTGATGACTTCTGTGGGGATCTGACGCCGTCCATCTTGCCACTTCACTCCCAGGAACTGGATCTCTCGGGCAGGCCCTTTGACCTTGCTCTTCTTGATGGCAAAGCCGGCTTCCAGGAGAATCTGGATAATCTTCTGTCCTTTCTCAAACACTTCCACTGCCGTGTTTCCCCACACAATGATGTCATCAATGTACTGTAGATGTTCCGGAGCCTCACCCTTTTCCAGTGCAGCCTGGATCAGTCCATGGCAGATGGTGGGACTGTGCTTCCACCCCTGGGGCAATCGGTTCCAGGTGTACTGCACCCCCCTCCATGTGAAGGCAAACTGGGGTCTGCATTCGGTTGCCAAAGGAATGGAGAAAAATGCATTGGCAATGTCAATAGTGGCGTACCACCTCGCTGCCTTGGACTCCAGCTCATACTGGAGCTCCAACATGTCTGGCACGGCAGCGCTCAGTGGTGGTGTCACTTCATTCAATGCACGATAGTCCACAGTCAATCTCCATTCCCCTTCAGACTTACGCACAGGCCAAATGGGACTGTTGAAGGGTGAGTGGGTTTTACTGACCACGCCTTGGCTCTCCAGCTCACGGATCAACTTATGGATGGGGATCACAGCATCTCGAGTCGTTCTATACTGCCGGCGGTGCACTACTGAAGTGGCAATGGGTACCTGTTGATCTTCCCCCTTCAGAAGTCCTACTGTAGATGGATCCTCAGACAGTCCAGGCAAGGTATTCAGTTGCTGGATGCCCTCCGTCATTACAGCTGCCACCCCAAATGCCCACCTGAGTCCCTTTGGGTCTTTGAAATACCCACTTCGGAGGTAATCTATGCCCAAAATGCATGGGGCCTCTGGGCCAGTCACAATGGGGTGTTTCCTCCACTCATTTCCAGTCAGGCTTACTTCTGCTTCTACCAGAGTAAAATCTTGTGACCCCCCGGTCACGCCAGCGATAGAGACAGACTCTACCCCTACATGTCTTGATGGAATTAATGTACACTGCGCACCTGTATCAACCAAAGCCTCATATTCTTGTGGTTCCGATGTGCCAGGCCAACGAATCCACACCGTCCAAAAAACACGATTTTCCCTAGCCTCTACCTGGCTAGAGGCAGGGCCCCTCTAAGCCTGGTTATCCTTCCTTCCTTGGGCATATGTCTTAGAAGTTCCTTCAAGGGGCTCGGACATGTCATCATCATCACACTTGGCAGTTCGGCTACGGGCAACTGGAGCTGCTTCCCTTCTAGTGGAACTTCCTCTCTGAGTCTTGCCTTCCTTCAATTCACGCACCCGTTGTGCCAAAGCAGCAGTAGATTTTCCGTCCCATCTCCTCATGTTCTCTCCAGATTCACGCAGGAAAAACCACAACTCAGCTCGTGGGGTGTACTTCCTCTCCCCATCAAAGGTGCGCCTGCGTTGGATACCAGGGCCTCTAATTTGCACTGCTGAGATTTGGAGAAGGTCCTCTCTAATCTCCTCCCTAAGCTTCTTATGATTCTCCTCCAGCTTATCTTCTAGTTTCTGGAGACGTGTTTCCACTGCTGCGATTCTGGCATGTGTTGGGCCATGCACAGCATCTGCATATGCTCGGAGCTTCTTTGCCATATCAAGTACAGTCTCCCCTGTGTGCTCCCGCTTCATTACTGCTAAGGCAGAAGCATATTCTAATGGCCCAAGCCGTATAAGTTTTCGCCACATCACAGACGTACACGGTACCAAGTCTGGGTTCCTAATATTTATGTCATCAGAGAAGATCATCTCTGCCACTGCCATTTCCCTCAAGCGTTGAATCCCTTGTTCTATGGTCTTCCATGGGGTTTGCTGCATATAAAGATCATCTGCACACAGGTATCTTTCTGCCACACTTCCTAGGACCCGTACCCAGAGGCTGCGTGGATTAGCCTCTCTCATCATCTCTTGGTCGATGACTGGATCAAGTGACAGGGATCCCAAATGTCTCGCTTCAGTGCCATCCAGAATTGTAGCCTCTCCTGCGGCATCCCAAAGACGGACTAGCCAACTAATGATAGGTTCATCAGGTTGTCGCCTGTAATCCTTTCTTAGGCCCCGAAGGTCCTTCAGGGAAAAGGAATCAGTGTTGGCTTCTGATCCTGTGCCAGGTGCTTTGGCTTCGGATCTTGGTGAAGGTCCTTCTCCTGGGTCATCATCGTCCACTGGTCGGTCGGTTTTGTGTGTATGCTTCTTTGCTGGAGCAACTGCCAGGGGCTTAGGCTTACTGTCAGGTTCTATCTTAGCTGCTGGCTTCACAACTGGGGTGCTGGCTGCAGACTTAGCGACTGGGGCAGCTGTTGATTTACGTTCCTGCCCCCCTGCCTCCATCTGCTGCCCTACAGTATCTAGCAGTGTACGATAAACATATGCCAAGGCCCAGCTCACTGCAATAATCCTTTTCTCTTTAGTATTACCATAACACTTCTCTCTCAAATACTTGGCCACCTCAGCCGGGTTCTGAATTTGTTCAGATGGGAAGTCCCAGGCTATAGGATCAGAGAATTCTTTTAAAATTTGGCCCATGTCTTCCCATTTTCCACTCCAATCAAGATTTCTTCTACTTGGCTTTTCCCTTACATCAGAGGTCTCATTAGCTCCTTTGGAAATCTCAGCTCTCAATTTACATAAACTGCAGACAGTATAGAGGAAGCTTACTAAATTAAATGCCAGAAAGATGGTTTCCTTTACACTCAGAGAGAACTGAACATTCTCTAATAGAGATATAAACAATTCTGAGGAGAAGAGGGAAAACAGAGGCTGAAAGTACTCTGCCCCTGCCCCTGCTTCTCTTGTCACAAACTGAGTACCTAACCATAACAACGAACCATCAAGTGTATTTACAGCCTTCCTGTAAATCATTACAAACAAGCCTAGCCCAATGAATATTCTGACTAGTGCCCCACGGCTACATAAACTACGTATTAGGAGCAATACCAGAGCTATTTCAGGATAAGGAAATAGCCCTAGGTACCACAAAGGTAGTAACACCTCAAAAAACCCTAGGGACCAGAAATATTGGCAGGCTTTCACCCCGAATGACATTATGAGTTCACAAAAAACCATCCCGATACACCCACAAAACAATCAGAACCACCAATATTATTATTAAGGTTTTTTCCACTTTCTTGGGTTCGTTTCCCAGGCCAACGCACCAAAAAGTGTATTGGTTTAGGATAAATTAGGGGGAGAATCTCTAAAAGGGAGTCCCCTCAAACAAACCTCCACCACCCCTCCCCCCCAGCCCGGGGTTGGGAAGGAAATTCTTTGGAGGAGGAATAAGTGGAAAAAACCGGTTTTATTGACAAATGAACAAAAATCTCCCCACCCCGAGTGGAACGAAAGGCGCAGGATTACTCAGGGGGAGGGCTCCAAGCTTCTTTGGCGGGCTCCGGGTCTTCTCCGACGTCTCGGGTCAGATCAGTTCCAGAGCCGGTCCGGTCTTGGGGGGGGGGGGGGAAGGGGGGAAGGGAAAAAGAGGGGGAAAGAAAAAAACGGAGAGCAGGCAGCAGAGGCAGCAGCGGCAGCAGCGGCAGCGGCAGCAGCAGCAGTAGCAGCAGAGGCAGTGGAAGCCAAGCAGCAGAAGAGCTGAAGCAGCCAAAGCCAAGCAAGCAGCACAAGCAGCAGCTGAAGCAGCGGCAGCCAGAAGCAGCTCTGCTCGGGCAGCAAAAGCCCCGCGAGCAAAACAGCGCTGCTAAGACATAACAAAAACAGTCCACTGATATGGGATAGAGGCACTGTCAACCCAGAACACTTCCTTCCTTCCTTCCTTCCTTCCTTCCTTCCTTCCTTCCTTCCTTCCTTCCTTCCTTCCTTCCTTCCTTCCTTCCTTCCTTCCTCTTTCTCTCTCTCCCTCCCTCCTTCTTTCCCTCACTCTTTGCTTCTTTTATTATGAAATAAAATATATCAAATTTTTGGCACCAACATCTCACCTGTCCTACTTTTAATCACGTTTTAGGGGTATATTTTGAACCTTCAAAGTTATTTTCATTTTATACACAGAGACTTAGTTTTCTTTGCTCTTCTGAGTTTAAACTGGTCTGTAACAACATCAGATCAAACAATCCAGTGTTCTGGCTTCAATGATGTAACTTAGTGGACACCCAAATGAAAGTAAGCATGGAAAAGGCATATATGATGCTCCTTCCAAACACTCTTCCAATCTTCAGCTATTTTTGACTATAACTCTCAAGGTGTCTCTTTCCCATGCGCCCTTTTAGTCTTCCCCTGGGCTGGTACAGCTCCCTGCTAAACACACTCTCTGTAGCACCCTCTCCACTAGCGACTTCCTGTCCCCCAAAACTGTCCACTTACTCCTGTCTTCTATTTCACATTTCTAAACAACCATTTCACATATCCGTGAAAGGACACCAAACACTCTCGTTGGGGTGCCTACCTGAACCAAAGCACAGGTTTCATCTTCTACTGAGTTCCCTGTTTCATTAAACTATTTTGATACAACAGTAACAAAAAAAGGGCTCTTATATAAGTGTCCTATGAGTTGACTCTCACTATCACAGTGTATAGTTTACCAGTGTCATTCAGACTGCTTCTAGACTTAATTTCAAAACTCTTGGAAAAACAAGGCATCTTCCACAACATGAAGGGAAAGGCAGGGTAAAGACTGAGTATCTAATCACAGTTCTGTGAATCCCGTAACAATTCTCCATAACTTTCTTGGGTAAAATTTCTATTTAAGTTAATGATAATACCACAAAAATTTGCTCTGCAAGATCAAGTAACTATTTTGTTTAAAGGACTGAAGTCTTAGAGGATTTCAGAGTAATCTTCAATGTAATTGGCTACTCAAGATAATTCAGGAAGACCTAGGAACTTCTACTTCAGTAAAATGCATAGTTTTAGAACCTTACATACAGATATACTAAAAACCAAAAAAGAAACTCTCTTACTTTTATCAACTCTCTTACCTTTATTAATTCTTCAAGCGTGTGCATCGATGTATCTACTGCAAGTATATATTGAAAGTCTGGCCTGTGGTCTGCTACATTTTGCAACACTCTGAAACATAGCAAGTACAGCCTGGACTGGTATTTGGAGATGCATCCAGGGCTTTTCTTGTTAAATGCATTTCATGAAACATTATCAAGAGTCTGCAAATTCTTGCAGAACATTTCAGAGCATGACATTTTCATATAGATATTTTGCTTAATAAAGAAGCACAACTACACATTTTATTTGGAAAGAAGTTAAAATAATAAAAAGCTGTATCTGTAGAAGATACTTAGTCTGCTGCTGAATCCACAATCCATTTCCAGTTCTGTGCCTGTTAACTGGTATCACACTTTAGACTGAGCATAACTTGTCACTTATTAAAAGCAAAGCACCAGTGCAAGAGTCAGATAAGGTTTCCAGAAGGCACATCTACTTCTAAAGAAACTGAAAGCTCTGTTTGACTCAGTTAAAAGAGCCCAAGAGTGACCTTAAACCAACCCACCCAATTTAATAGCCTCAGTACTCTCTAGTGGATTTGGATTTGTTATCTAGCTAGGTATAAATTATTGCTCAGATAACTTTTTTTCCACTCACACTGCTAAATCACGAATATGAATGGTTGGTATAAAATTTTTTCCATCTCCAAAAACAGGTATTGCAGGAGTCTCACCAAGCCAACACATCTGAAAATACAGAGAATAAAGTGAGAAAAAAATGTTACATTTAACTAGAGTTAAAAAAGGAACATCTGATTACTAGGCAAATCTGTATATTCAAGACTTAAAGTTCAGTTTATTTAATAATTAATAGAACTGCAGGAAAAGAGACCATTCTTGAGAAATACTGATTGTCAGTCTACTAAAAACAAGAGGGTTTTTTAAAGACTATTCTTTAATCTTGACAAATATTACTTTGTATCACCCAAATAAACCCAAATGCTTGGGGAGGGGGGGAAATTACTTTTTTATGTTTCTGATATAATATTGAGAAGAAAGACATTTCCCTGGATTCCATTTACATGACAGATGTTCTCACTGGAAAGTACATACCAAGATACTGTTCAAAAACCAGAGAAATACCTAAGAAAAAATAGAGCCAAAAAAGAGAAAAAAACTTTCATTGTAGCTAAAATATTTCAAAAGGATCAAATAAATAGTTCTGTGCATGAAAGCATTGAGCTTATGATACCAAGGCTGCTAAAAATGGATTCAATTCCAGTGCAGTTTGCCCCATGAAATTAAATGACCCTTCAAATGTAGTTGGATGTCTACCTTAAAAAAGTAGTCAAAGAGTCCTTCCTCAGCTCCATATTGATGTCCCGAGGCAACAACGTAAGTTGAAAACTTTCTTTTGTTCTGTAAAGTGAAATCAGCAAGAAAGTTTTTATTAAAATCTGGTACTTCAATTGGGATACAGATTTACACTGACTCTTGAATACATGTACACTAAATACACAAAGTGTGCAAACTGCATCACTTCCAATTGTAACTAGATCAATTGTTGCATATCCTGTAGCTTCCTGAGCCATATTATTATTTCTTCCTTAAAAAAAAAGCTGCCTACAACTGTCTTAAAAAAAAAAAAAAAAGGTCTGTACATTTGAACAAAAATTATAAGATTAAAATAAAATTAGGATGTAAAAATTGGAAGTTATGTAAATCGATTAAGTGAACAGGATAACTCATGCTTCTACTTCATATTTTCAAGGAAAAATAACCTGAAATTCATTGCAGCTATTTTTTTCAATGCAGTCTATTTGCATTTGGCTGTATAAAGGAACAGAAAATGATGGATTAATGATTTTTTACAATTTCTTTACTTTCATTTTGATGCACAATTAAAAAAAAAAAGATCTTTGAACTATTTAAATGTTTTCCTAACCACACATCACGATTAACCCACATGTTTTTGGCTGATCATTATTGGGTAAAGTCATAAATTTGCCTGTCTGCTTGGACATACATTACTGTTTGTATCAATGGTGAGGATGGTTATACAGAAAAAAAAAAAAAAAAGGGGGGGGTTTAAATCATCTGAAAGGAAAAAAAACTTTCAAAGGAGTTTTTGAATTAGTCACTTTGAAAGATTTAAGATGAAACAAAATTACTAGATCATTCTCAGGCTGTAAAGATCCCAGGCATTATTTATCTCTGTTATGCAATGTAAAAGTTGCCTTGATCACCAGTGGGAACACATGTGCAGATTTGGGATCTACTATTATTTGGGGGGTGGGGGGGAATGGACCTTTTGTTATCATCTTTACATTGTTTTAGAAACAGAAAAATAAGGCAGGTCTTAGCCAGTCTTTGATTATATAAGCAAAGCATCATATACCAGATGACAAATTGCAAATTCAGTGTCTTGTATCTATGTAGTTTTATCTATATAATTACAAAGTGAAACTTTGTTATGAAGACTACTTCAACTCAACTGAGTTCAACAGCTTGTTACTAATCACGAGAAACACTAAAATTAGAAGACATTACAGATAGCAGAAGAGCTTCCACCCTGTAAGGACAGCTGCCTGTTTCAAACGCTGCTAGTGCCACAGACGGACTTTGCCATGGGAGAAACACAGAAGAGAGCTGCAGCAGAATAACACTAACTCCAGGCATGGCAAGGGGTGATCTGATTAGTACATCCTGGTAAATGCATCTGGACCAAAATTCTCACTGTGGCCAAGAGTGTAACGAAACAACTGCTCATATGTGTATCAGTGGTCAAACAAAGATCACCCTTAGTTATGGGTCAGATGGTGACCACCAACCATCACTGAAGCCCCTCTGAGTATGCCTCCGTGGATACCTGGAACTTGAACTGTAAGATAAGCCACCAAGGCAACTTCAGATAAGAAAAGATAAAGGTGGTACGATTGTCTGGGTGTTATCCCAAGGGGACATTAACAAAGCTTGGGGAGAAGAATGTTTTGCTGATAATGTTCACAAAGAATGCAGAATTTGCAGGCCATAAGGAAAGCCAGCTCAGCAAGTGTGCTGAAATCAGCTCCAGTTGGGTAAAAGGTAATTCTGGCAGGGGGAGGTCATGAGCATCAATTAATTCATAGTCTTCTGACCCAAGAAACCCATCAACTCAAGAGAAAGACTGATGGGGACTAATTAGCATTAGAAGTGAGGGAATAATTTAACCAATAGATTAAGAGAACTGTATAGCAAATGAACATTAATTCCTCTGTTTGCTGTAATGAATAAATATGGAAATTTTTGAACAATCTTGGGACCCCCATCACTGAGAAGCCCAGTATGAAAAAGGACCAACATGATGTCACTGGATCCTTGGGTGGTAACTGTCTTCTGCTTGATATCTCTACTCTGTTTTCTATTTCTTTCTATCTCTCTACCTTACATTTATTGTTAAATAAAAATCTATATAATTGACTTCAGTTTATGGTCTCGTTTGCATCTTAATTTGGGCAGAGCCATCTCTTACTACTCAAATCTAACACACACGGCATTTCCTTGGGTAATACTGTTCACAGCTAAGAACAGAAACTCCCAGGGTTGCTCTGGACAGACTGCAGACATGCCCCAGAAGATATGTAGTAATTTCTGTCTCCTAGCAGGAAAAACCTGCTTCTTCTGAATGTACAGGAGGTGCTATTTCTCATTTCCCTTAAAAAGAATGCAACACAGGATTTTCTTCCATGTACCTTGTTCTAACTCCTGCCTCGTGTGAAGACAAACCATGGTTTTGCACCGAGTGCTGTATTTCACTGAAACACACGCCTCTAACAACAGTTCTCTAACAACAGTTACTCTAACAATTCCTCTAACAGTAGTTACTTAGTGTCACAGGCCAGCCATTGGGACGGGACTACTTGATGTTACTTGGCTATAGGTGATTTTAACAATAAGGCAATTCTTAGGCAAGTTGCTGTTCCTCATGGCATGTTCAGTCCCGGCTAAGGAATGTCACGTCCCATGTATTGGTCGTGAAAGCCACTAGGTGTCACTTACTACCTGGGACCGTCAGTTCCAGGCTGTGGTTGCTTTACTCTTTTTTGCCTGCTTTGTTATAATAAATTGCTTGAATTGAGAAACACGTCTAAATGGATTCGGGAACTGTGATGTCACTGAAAACAGAGCTGGGGGATGAAGAGCTGTTCTGCCTTTGGTAGGCAGATATTTCTCCAAGGATTCTGAATTTGGCAGGACCCCAGAGATTGCAACTTCTGAGAAAAGCAACACAGCCTCAATGCCCTGAATGCCACAAAGGTAAAGGTAAAAAACTGCTAGTGATAAAAACGAAAGACTCTTAAACTCTTAGACTGTTACTAAATTTTAATGAAAAAACAGGTGAGACATACGCTAATGCAGAGAGGTGAAGTCTTGCTTTGAGAAACAACTTCCATTAAATTGCACTCTGAACACACAATAAAGCTTAGAAAATCTTCTATTCTTGGTGCAAGAGCTTTTTTACCTGGCTGACAAGACTGTTGGATCTTAGTGTCTGAGTTCTTTGCAGGGAACAATAACTGTAATTTCTTTCACTGATGGCAGGCTCCCTAGATAGCACTGAATTTAGAAAAGAGTAAAGACTAATCCAGAAGTCTCCAGCCATCACAGGAAGCCAAAGCAGATTTCATGGGAAGAACAGATGGTTTGGAGCCCTCCTGTTCCAAAGTGCTGACAGAAACCATCCAGGGGCAATGATACCCATCGGTGCTGACACTGGAGTTCTGGAGGAAAAGGGCTCCTTTTGAAAGGGTTACAGCAGGTAGGTATTGAAAATATCCAAGCTGCTTTATCATGTACTGCTACACATTTGTCTTCTCAACAGATGTTCAGCATGACAAACACTTAGAAGCTAATTATATAAATTCTTTTGGTATGCGGTGATTCAGTGCTTTGGACTAGCCAGAAAAATAGTTGATAATTCATCTGGGTGTTAAGTGGTGGCTCAAGTTAACACAAGGTTTGATGGATGCTGTTTAAAATTTTCAGGTTTTTAACATCACAGGTGTGAAACTTCTCCCATGGTCTTATAAATCCATGTTAGCACAGCAAAAGAAAAAAACAATTTACCACTGCTTTTTCAAGCTGTAAACGAAATTTTACTTGTATCTGTACTATTAGATCCACAGTAGAACAGAATATAATTTCTAGTGCTTTTTTCTCAGCAGGGCATAAGATGGCAGACGTGCTCAAATCAGAGAAAAGTGGGGTTTTTTTCACAATAAATTCTGTTATTAGTTGGATGAATTTCTGCAATGGATATTGAATTATATTGATTATGGGAGACTCCTAACACAGAAAAAGAATGATCAAATGACACCATCATCCAGTGTATTTCGTTGTCTTCCTAACCTCCTCACTACTCCACCACTAATGACAACATCTTCCGTTTTCCTGAATTGTAAGCTGAGCCACTGTTGGTATTTATTTAATAATAGTTCTTTAATACAAGTAGAGGCATAGTCTGTTCTCTAGTCAGATTAATAGTCTAATCAGACCAAAACAAGAAAAGCTGAAGGAGGGGATTTTAAAACATATAAAGTGATTTTAGCTATTCTGTGTCAGCTCTATGGCCATGATTTCAAAGTGAATTAGAGGGTGGAACAAAAGTCAACAAGGTCTCTGTTACACAAGAACAAACTATCCAGGGACATGTTAGGTGTGGCCAGAATGTCTAAGTATTTAAATGAGACGTAATACTAACATAGCTGCTGGTATTTAAAGATGTTGCTTTTCTTTAGAGCAGTACTAATATCCCATTCCTCTACGATCTTTCTTCCTCAAATCTTTCCACGCAGACCTCAGCTTTGATTGTCTCTGGTACAACCAAAGAAACAGATTTTTTTTTTTTTTAAGATAAGCATGATTTACTTCCTAGACAAAGGAAGTAAAGACCTTCCTACTTACCTAAGACAAAAAGAAAAAAAAAAAAAAGGGATTTATATTATGCACACACTTGGGTTTCAAAAGCACTATAGTATTCTCTATGCTACTATACTTTAATAAGAATTTGTATCATCCATAAAGACAATAATATATTCTTAAAACTTATTCAAATGGTTGATCATTTTCATTACCATGCTAAAGCTCAAAATAAGAGGACAAACCAACTTTTTTATAAAAAGTTCTATACATACAGTTTTCCCGAGTTTTGCAATGTGTTTTTCAGCATTTATGTAATCCATAAAGCTAGGATGAGGTCGTCTTCTGCGAAAATCTTGATCACTAAAAGGAGCCTCAGGATCTTCCTATGAAGAAAAAAAATGTGACTGATACACATTTCTTAGAACAATTTTTAAGGGTCTAGATGGTTAAAGGAAGTTCTTGAAAAGTATTTTAAAATCTGCTTTAACTTTGTCTTCATTTGAAATTCTTCAAGGTTTTGAATTTGGTGCTTGAGGTTGAACATTTTGAAAATGTCAGTTCAATTTCAAATTTCACAGTAAAAGTTTTTTAACTACTTTTTATATTTTAAAAAAATTAGGTTTTATTATATAGCATTACACAAGGTTGAAAAACTATTTCTGTAAAACTGAATTTGAGAATTCAATAGCATATTACAAAGTGCCTAACATGGTTCCTGAAAATACTTCACATATATCGATATAAAGATGTATCTATTTTAATTATGTATTTCATTAAACATGCAGTTAACATGGGATTTTTTAAATGACTGAAAGACAGTGCATATTGTGGTTAGCATTTGTCTTGCCTCTTGACCAAGCAACTCCTTGTCTTTCTGTATCATTATAGCCCAATGCCTAAACTTGTCTGTCAGTGAATTACATCTAGCAGTTTTGGCAGTAATTAGTGAGTAAGGGTGAAAGAATCCTAAAAACCTGCTTGCTTTACTAGCTAATATTGAAGTACACACCTGAAATATATTGTGCAATGTAATTAATATTTTCCATTAAATGTCAACATTCGGTTAAAAAAAAAAGAGTTTTGATATTACTTACAGGGTCAAGGGGTTTGGTATTTCCCCAGGTCATTATTGTTGAAATGAGGATGAATAACTTTTGTTTTGCAAAAGTCTTTATTTCCGTATGTAGGGCTGTTAAATGAAAGCAAGGATTTTATTTTAAACTGTATTATTCAAACTGTATTTTTGCTTTTCTATAAAGGTCCTGTATAGGCACTCCTACCAATGTTCTATGAGATGTCTTTTTAAGCAAATGCTCTCTGAGTTAATATAAAGATAAAAAGAATCAGGAAAGAGAACAAATAGAGAAATAATGGCAATAAAGAATCAAATTATTGGGAATTGACATAATTGCCACAGAGCTACATATTATGTGGAAAAAATCCCCAACAAAACAATCTATACTAGGAAATGATTAATCTTTATCGACTGCAGAAATACTGAAAGAAAATAAAAAGTGTGGGTTTTTCATGACAGGAAAAAAAAGCTACTGCATGCAAACAAAGTTTATTTTAATATCAAACAATATAATGATTTTTTTGTTATGTAAATTATTCTGTTGTTTGGGTGTTCATACTATAAAGAGGAAAGCATAATTTAGTTTAGCTGTCATATAAAGAATGATATTGCACTCTCACCATAAGAGGATTCCAGCTGCCTATTAGAACTTGGGTGTAACAATAAAGAGAAAGTTTCCAAAAGACTGTTACCAATATTTTTTATTGGACTTCTAAGAAAAATAAACCTAAAATGATTGTATAAAATATTTAAACATTCTTTGAATACCACAGGAGCAATTTTTCTACCCACCTCCCAATGCAAATAGATGAGACGATGGTTGACAGTTATTTAAGGAAATTACTGCCTACACAGATGTGTCATTTAAGGAGTTGGATCATTCTATGTCAGCTTCTCTCCCTTCTGAATGTGACAGTGCATTCCATGGTTCCTGTCTATCTTTTTGTGCAGCACTTCTCCATCAAGGAACCCAATTTTATATTAAAGTTAACAATGAATCCTTGGTAAGTTCATTATACATTTATGGCAAGTTCTGATGGCTACATAGAAATCAAATTTCTGTTCATGTACAGCTATACTAACCAGAAGCAGCCCATGTTGCTTCCTCAATTTGGTTTGCATCCTCAGTGATATTATATAAAACAATTTCACACTCAAGCAAGTGGCTTAACAGTGTTTCTCGAGAAGAAACCTGAGGGAAAAACAGATCGATTCTGTCATTAGGAAAAAAGAAATCCTTTTCAAGTTCAATTTCTTTATAGAATGTGGTTTTCTAACAGTAGGATATTGGAATTATTCATAAGTTAGTTATCAAACTTTTATCTGTCAGATATCAGCAAGCTGATGAAATGGAAATTAAATACTGAAATTTCTAATTTAGAGTACACATTAACAAAGATCAAAAATATGGACTTTTAATGGTATTTTATGGTCCATATTTTTAGTACATCTGTGAGTATCAAAAAATATCTACTACTTATCCAGGTATTTTAAACAACAATCCACTGGTAGAAGGAAGAAGACATTTAAAAATGTCCATTTCCTTGCAAGATAGCATCCTGTAATTTTTATTAAGTGCAGATTGTCTGTATCAATTGAACAAATCCAGCAAACACTTTGAGCAAAAGCAGCTGTTAAAACTAAACACCAGCAGCCATAAATTCCTGATTGAACAGTTCAGCTGCATAGACATCTGAATCAAAATTTTCAAATGTTGGAAGAGATTCTTCAAGAATACGAAGAATAACAATTAGTTTATTACAGTTTGAGACAGAGGCAATTTTCGTTTCAGAAAACTAAATCAAAAAATAAGCAATCACATTCATAAAAGCAAGCCTCCATTAGTTAATTAAACTCTGGACATACACATCTTGATACAAAGATGGAGGTATTCAGAACAATTAGCTGCTAGTGAAAGCTGTGAATTTCAGTGAACAGTTAAGGGGGACACTAACTTTGATTCCAGCACCACTACCTTCAAAATGGTGATAAAAGACAAAACAAAGATGAGAGATACTTGAAGTATAAGCTTTGAGAGCAAAAGAAAGCAGACCTGTTATTAAAAGTTATGAGGAGGACATAATCTATTTTCTGAGTTCCTTCCTTTTACTATTACCTGTGTCAGACCTAGAAGAGAGGAAGCTAGAGCACATGCAGGAAGCAGAAGAAATAGAATAGATATATACAGCTTCCAGTAGGAACAAAAGACCATTTCATTAGTGCATTTTACATGACCTGCGGTATTTCTAATGTTGTCTAAAGGCAATCTAAAATCAGACTCATACTTACTGCATATGTTTCCTTTACAAAAAGTGGATTAGTACTCTCTGGTTTAGAAAGAGTACCCACTATTTCATAGACTTCCTGTGAGGCCGTGGGAAACTCAGCATCTGAACCATTTTCATCTCCCTCCTCTTCTTCATCTGGGCTTTCAAGCGTTGCCCCAACAACACAGGTGGATAAATACTGCAATGTACAAGACACGTAATTTGTATACAAGTATCTTTTGAGCCCTAAACAGCTCCTAGTGATCTCCAGAAAGCACCAGCACCGTCTAACCAGCCCTGCTCCTGTTGTTGGTAATGAGCCTCAGAAACAGCTTCCCACTGAAGGGAAAACCTTAGGGACTGCTCAGCCTCAGCTGAAATGTTTTGTCCCGATTTGTGTCCTACGCCTCAAGGCCGAAGGTGCTGCCGAGTCCCTGGATGCCTCTGCTCTGCACCTGGCTCCCCTCGGGCAGGGGTTACCTCACAGGAGAGTTGGTTATCGCCCTCCACAGCGACCAGCTGCTGCCTGAACTCTCCCGACCGTCTTTATCCACACCTCCTGCTCACAAGTCTTTATTTTTACTCCTCATTTTAACTCCATCTTATCCCTTTAATTGCTCCGGTGCCTCCCCTCAGCAGCTATTTCAGCTGACTCTCCTGCCCGCTCGGCCGAGCTCCCCGGGGACCAGCCGCAGCTCCGCGGCGGGAGGAGGTGCCTGGGGCAGAAAGCCGCGGCCGGGAGCGGCTGCGGGCCCGCCCCGCGGTCACCTCGCCGATGCTGCGGCCGCAGTAAGAGTCCAGGTGGTTGAGGAAGACGCGGCGGCTCGGCGGCTCCTCCGCCATGGCCGCAGCCCGGGACGCGGCCCGTTGCCGCGCGACCGGCGGCGGGCGCACTTCCCTCGGCCGCCGCTGGGGGCGCGCCGCCGGCAGCGCCGCCCCGGCACGGGCTGTCGCGCGCTGCGCGCAGCCGCCGTGGGCACCCGGCCCGGGACAGGCGGGGCGGCGGCGGCCCCACAGCCTGGGTGTTTGTTCCGAGCCGCGCAAAACGTGTGTGGTACTGCCGAGACAAAAGCAGATTTAAATTAGGTTATCTACCATCCTTTCCGACAGCAGGCAGGCTCTGGGGCTGCTTAGGCGATTCACAGATTAACAGCCACAGCAGCAGCACTTACTCACGGCTCCGGACAATGGAAACAACTGGCAGCTGAAGGAGAGATCCTGAAATCCCCGCTCCTCAGTGCTGCAGAGATGTTCCCTCCCTGGGGGCAGGAATGCCCCAGGACAGGCATGGGAGAGCATTTTGTTCATCTTCAGTAACCCTGAATTGGTGGAATGACATTGCTGTCCCACTTTTGGGTTAACGCTGTAGATACAGTCTAAGAAATAGCACAAGTTTTGTCTGTTGACACCTACAAAATACCTGTTTTGAAAGTATGCTTATAATAATCACAAAAAATGATGGTTTAAAGACCTCCAAGACACCCCCCCCCCAAAAAAAAAAACAACCCCGCAAACACAAAAACAAAACCAAACCAAACCAAACCAAACCAAACAAACAAACAAACAAACAAAAAAACCCCCAAAAAGCAACCACCTAAACTAAACCACCTTACTTTGGCATTTTTCCACTTGGATTTCTAACACTCCAAGTCCTTTACAATCCCATACTTTACCCTGCTTTTTTTCATGACAAAGTTTCAGCTGATAAAAGTTTGCAGCCAGTTTTCCGAGTACTTGACAGCTATTGAAGATTTTTCTAAGGGCAGGATGACTTCAGTTGTTCAAGTAGCAGTAGCTCCGCCCCCCACAAGAATACAACACACGGGTCCATTCATTTAATTCTTTAGTCATTGAAATTGAACGAGTAAATCAGTTGCAAGGAAAAAATATTCAAATATAAATTTGCTAAAGTACATTCTCCTCACAGAGGACTAATCACGTGCCACAGACCTGTGTGTAAAAGAGAGCCTATGAGCAATTTTTGGAGCACAGAAGCATACCCTAGGGCAGTGGACTAGTTTCAGAAGTTTCAACCCAAAAAGATAATAACCATGAAATTAAACTCTAAAAAACAGAAGTGCTAATTACAATTGTCTTGTTATAGTTGCCCACTGCTAACCCAAAGCCATTACAAAAGCTCTCCTAGGCTCAACTGATCGATATGACTAACCCATAACAGGTAGAAGTCAACATAGCTCTACTGAAGTCACTGGAATCTTTGAAAACCAACAAATCCCTAAATGTGGCTCCAAAAAAGCTACTGCATGTACTTGTCACAAAAGCATAGAAGAATAATGGCAGGATTGTTTAAATAAAGACACACAGATACAGAATAGAAGAATACAAAAAGTGTGAATGTCACAGAACGCCAGTTCAACTGTACAAGCATTTCTACCCAACTCTAATTTTTAAAGTCTACCATTCAGTAGTACATACTTGAAAAGTTATAGCAGAACAATAGATTTATAAAGAGTTGTACCAGTTTTTAAGTATAAAATACAAGTTATATCTTCCAGCTTGTATTAGTCTTAGCAAATTTCATACAGCCTTTGGTTTCAAACCAGTACAATACAATTAACATTACAGCGCTTACTTTAGTATTCATTAGGAGAGGACACTGTACAATTGAGGGAGAAAATGTGAAAACTGGGAGTACCAAAGTACTGTATTATAGAAAGTAAAGGCTGAAGCAAAAATACTCTTGAGTCTATCCTGTACATCATGTAAACACACATTCAAAATAGTAAACAGGCCTTCCAAGCCTCTTAAACAGTTGTGGTATAGCGTACATATACATAGCATATATAACATAATTTTTAGGAAATGTATAGCCCGTTCATTCTGTGCTTAATCATTCACGGTTCAGACAGTACATTCATATATAAGCAGTTCATCTTGTGTATTATTTGGAGCTTGCTGGTTGCCATAGATAAGGACAGATCAATTAATGCTGAGCCTTGCTTTTAACTCAGATACTGCCACTGTATAAGCAATGCTCAACTGTTGAAGAACCATCTTTCTAGCTACAAAGCTGACAACTTTCAGATTTATGTATAGCAAGTCAAGCAGAAATTCTTTGCAAAGTTTTCCAGTTATTTTTTCATTAACTGTGTAGAGCAAGTAGTTACCTTCTACTTTAAAAAGAAGGCATGAAAATTATCAGTAAGCACACACACAAAGAATCACTACTTATATCTATAACATTCAGTCTCTATTTTTTTAGTTTTGAATACTAAGACTTGGAAAAGAGACCAAGATTTTTAAACATGGTATGGAGCAACTTAGATGCTCATTTACAACAAAAAGTAAAATTAATTAATTTTTCTGCTATTTACCAAAGTGGCTTTTAATAACATTGTAATATATGCAAATCCATGGTAGCAAAATGTTATATAATATACTTGTTACAACATACAAAAATTATATAATAATGTACTAGCATGAAGTAGACTTTAATGCAAGAAAGGAGCCTTAAGATGTTTGTAAGGAAGATCTCAGTTCTTCATACTAAGAATTCCTTATAGCACTAAATCTTCCTCCTATTTGGGTAAATCATGACTGACTTTCTTTCTTCAAAGCTTCTAGTCTTTGTAGGATTGCATTTCCAAACACTTCTCGATATGCAGGGCTGAGAGAGTCCAACAAAGAGTAGACAGTTTCATGATACGGAGTTTGCAGTCTGTCATCAGTCTGATCAAAATCATAAGCTACTACCTGCAACAAAGAATTGGGTGGTTAAATTCCTGTGTTGATGATCACCTTGGCATATGTAGCCAATTTAACAACATTTAATTTCACCAGTCAGGGTAGTACAGTAATATAAGACCAAAAAACACTGAATTTAAATTGCAGTCTCTGTTTTCTAGTATGGAGCTTACTGGTCATACAGTATTAAAGACAATTTCAAATACCTTTTGTCCAAAACTCAGAATATTAGTAAAATACATCCTTTGAAAATAAGTCTGACATCTACATGTTTGTACAAAAATTACAAATAGTGTGCAAAAAACCCCCACCCAACTGTATAGATGCTGTATTATTGACTTCTTTGGGTACCTGAGACACTTAAAGATTGACACACTTGTAATAAATTGATGGTTCTATCTTCACCATTTTGTGTCTTAAATAAATTCCTGGGTTTTTTATTAACTTTCCTTCCTGCTTTGTTGGAAGTAACTAGCTAAAGTTCCCTCTTCTAGAAGAAAACATGTAGATCAGGCTTTCATAAAAGTACAAGAGGAATATGGTTGTCAGTGAAGTATTTCTCTAGGCACCTTTTAAATATGGTCATTGCTCAAAACAAAGAAGTTTAAGAAATTATAAGCAAATCCGTTTACCCTGAGTCCTGCTTCAGTGAGCTCCAGACAGTATCTGTTCCTTTCCCTGGTTTCCACATTGATATATGCCACATCCTCTGCACAGGGAAGAGTTTTTGACACAAACATGTTGCTGACAGCAAACAAAACATCATTTACAACAGCTTCGGCTTCTAGTCTCATATCTTTCACGTCGGTTCCTTCGAAGTCTCTATAATCAGAATCCTCTTCAAAACCTGTATTATTGGGCAACTCCATAGGATTGTAATCAGTCTCCATTCTGCATACAGAAACATTTACTTTAGATTTATTATACCACTGCACTCAATATATATTAACACCATAAAACACACAAGTTATATTAAAAAAAAAAAGAAACTATGAGATCCAGTGACTTCCGTAACTCATGAAATGACAGTCTAGAGAACTCAAACCCAAGATATTCAGAACGAATGCTGAAGAAAATTACATGAACGTTTAGAAGTGGCATCAGTATCACTGAAGCTAGTTTTTCTTAGGCAAGTTAAATCGCATTCTATGGTATAAGACTCTGTTACGATTCAGTGGTCACTAATTCTGCCCTTTGCTGACCCAGAATGCAGGAGGAAGACAAGTCATACCTGGAAAAAGTGAAATCAATAGCTGCAGAAAACGAAAACCTACTGTTGGTGAATTTGAGGAAGACTTGAAAAGTCTGCGAACTAAATGAGTTATCAGAGACTTTAGGAATTAACGGCAATTGTTTGTTATAGCCAATAAAGAATAAAGCTCCTGTTCATCTTTTACGCACAACTGCCGATACATTTCAAAAACACAGACTGCTGGTCTTTGCGAGTAACTGGTACCGACACGGGACAGCCCCAGCGGTCCCGCGGCTCCGGCAGCGGCCCCGCGAGTACCAGTGTCCAGGAGGCCTCAGCTGACACCCGTGGAACCTGCCTGAGGCAGCAGGGAAAGCCCCGACAGCTCCGGTAGCTGAGCACTGCTGCCAGGAGGAAACGGGGGCTGCCAATCACGGATCTCAATATGCGGGACATCTACTCCATGCGACCCACCGCTTCCTGCCAAATCCCACCTTCGAAAATTCCGAAGCTGAAGGCAACCGGGGAGCTGGAGACCGAGCTGCGCAGCCTCCCGCTCCCACGGACCGCACCCTCGCCGCACCCCGGAGCGCACCCACCGGCTCCGGCGGGCAGCCGAGGCCCCGCCGCCCTACCCCGCGCGGCTCCGGACGCACCCACCGCACCGCCCCGCTCGGTGGACGGGGCCCGCCCCGCTGCTTCCCGGGCCGCTCCCCGGAGAGGCGGCCCCGGCGCCACCGGCTGCGCGACGCCTTCCGTCCGCTCCGCCCCCTCCCGCCGCCGCTTCCGCCCCCGCCTCCTCCACTCGGCGACGCCACTTCCCGCGCGTCACGGTGCCGGTGGTCAGCGGGGGGGTGCCGGAGCAAGGAGACGAGCAGCCGCGATCGGCCCGGCCGCTCTCGCCCGCGGCGCAGAGCTGACGGGGAGGGGCTGCCGGCCCCCGGCCCTTCCCCGCGCACCGCGGCTGCAGCGGCCCCTCCGCGCCCGTGGCCGCCGAGAAGATGGCGGCGGTGTCCGAGTGAGGATGGAGCTGCCTGTCAGCGCCTCTTCGCCCTAGGGCGGGCAGTGCCGCCCCGCCGGGGCGTGAGGGGCGGCGGCGGTGCCGCCCGGCAGCGGGGAGCCCCCCGCTGTAGACCGCGCCGAGGGGCGAGGCTTGGCCTGGCGGCCCCCACTTGGCTTCCTCGCGTCTCGGCTCTCCGCCCGGCCCCGGCCCCGTCCCGCCGCTCGGCCTCTTGGCCCCTGGCGTGCAGCCGCCATGCCGTGGCCTTTCTCGGAGTCCATCAAGAAGAGAGCCTGCAGGTACCTGCTGCAGAGGTACCTGGGCCACTTCTTGCAGGAGAAGCTCAGCCTGGAACAACTTAGCCTGGATCTCTACCAGGGCACCGGCTCCTTGACGCAGGTCCCTCTGGATAAGTGGGTAAGAGATGCTGGCGCTTCACTCTCGGCTCCTGCTGCGTCTGAGGGACCAGCTGATTCTCTGCCCCCGGCTGCCACCCACTTTATTTTCGATACCCAGCCTCTTTTGTGCAAAAAGTTATAGCCATACTTAGCATTTAATCCAGGGAACTGTTGTCTGATATGCTACCACTTAAAAAAAAAATCGTGGCATTTTTTACAGATACGTTTTTCTAGCCACAATTCGATTGCATGGTTTTTCATTATGAGAAAGGAAACGAAAACTGAACGAAGGCAATAGCTGGTGATACTTCAGGAAGAACGAGCTAATGTAGGCCAAACTGCTAGAAATCCCTGTAGTTAATGAGGAGTATGTTTACTGATTACTAGAGATGGTGAAAACAAAGTAATCCTTGTGGTATCTACGCTTTGTCTTTGAGACATCTCGGTTCTTAATGATAGTGTTAACGCTAAGTTTAGTCTGTGTAGATCTCTAAAGATTGCCCCCTCGTCTTGTAGTGGTGAAAGTACTTGTTGACAAGAAGAATGCTGATTTTAGCTGGAGTTTGCTCAGCGGGTGGCCTGTCATACTCGTCCTGTCATGTGTTTTTTCTGTGTATGTGTCTATACACAGATATGTATATTTCCAGCCTACTGTAGAGACAGACCTTTGGATTACTGTGTTTGTAATGGTTTGTAAAGGTTCTTGGTTTAATTGCCAGTGTTACTGAATACCTGTCAGTAGAGCGTCTGTCATGAGGAGACTTAAACCCTGCAGTCAATCAGTCACTGACTTCCAGGGTAGCATAGATGGTGAGCTAGCTCCTTTGCTTTAAGGTTTTCCAACTACATTTTTACTGGAGTATGTACTGGTATTAGGCCACACAGGGTACATTTTAAAATACTTGTGATTATGTGACGTTTTCAGGTAAGCTTTTTAACGTTGTTTGTGTGAGAATATGTTTGAAAGTGGTAGGGAACAGACGCTTGCAGAAATGCTCAATGTTACCAGTGTTTGAGCGTGGACTTTTTTTGTGGTTTGCTTGTTTGTTTCCTTCTATTCTTTTCTGGCTGTGTTTGCAGCTTGTTTTCTGCGACAGGCTCACAGTGAGGCTGTCCCGCTTTAATTGAATTGTTCTGCCCTCTAGTGGGTATCGAGCGCTTTTCGCGAGTCAAAGTGATATTATTTAAAATGTAAAATACTTAGTAACAAAGCAGTTACGGGCCGCTACTAAATGAAGTGTGCATAACGAAGACACAGCGATTAAATGAATATACTGTAATGCTTGGGTGATCTTCCCCATTTGTGGGTCAGCATTTTTCTGTTCCACTTGTAAACAATTATATGTTTGAGGTTGTCTGCACGTGACTCTCATGTATGACAGATTGCAAAAACAGATGTCGCGGAAGTACTACAGCTCTCTTTTTCCCCCTAGTCATTGTAACCTTGTTCTCAATGAATCACCAGGATGACTGCATATTTACATGACATCCATTTTTGTGGCTACTTCTCTTCATCACAGCACTGTAGATACTTTAGCCAACATTGTATGTGTTCATACATTGTAGAGATATACAGGAATTCCTATTAATGCAATGCCTTTGCCTTTTGGGGCCTGGGCTGTTCAAAAGAATCAAAATGTAATGTATGATGTTTGTGGTTGAATTTTAGTATACATTAAATACTACTTTTGTGGACTGTTGGTCAATAATGTGGAAACAAGTCCTGATGTGAAGGCTGTGCTTCAGTTTTAAAATTTCACTTGGAATGCTCTAATTACTTCCTTCTAGGAACAGCTGGTCTATTTGTGAAGCAATTTAGCTCAAGAGCGCTTCATTTTTTTTTTGCTTTTAGACAGTAAATTTTTGTTTTAAAATAATAAGCAGTGTACTAAAATACACTTACTTTTTATCACCATGCACATGGGTAGCAAAAACACATCTGAGTCAGATTTATTCAAAATATGGTAGCTAGCTTACTTCCTGCTATAACAAATTACTTTGTAAATTTGTTCAAGTAATTTAAATGAACCTGTGGTATTTTAAAATACAATTTTCATCTCTAATCATTATTTTTTGCCTTATCTTATGCTATTACCACGTGTATAATTCTTAAATATAAGTTCAAATATGTTTGAGCTTTTTTACTGTGTATTTTATAAAATTTTAATGTCACTGAATTTTATTTGGTTATTTGATTCCTAGATAATTTCCAATAGGACTGTTCAGATCCTGTTTCTTTAAAGTTGATGTCTTTTTCTGCTGCTTGAGTGGACTTTGGAACAGAAACTAGAAAAACTGAACATGCAAGGCAAACAAAATTCTAAAAGCAAGGTTATTAAGAGCATAAGGAGAACAACAAGTTAGTATGATGGGAAAGTTGCACCTGGAGATAAAAGAATTAAAATGTAACTTTTTGAAAACTATCTTTCCTTTTGAATTATTCTATATAGTTTATCATTACAAATACAAGAATATAAGTTTAAATACAATTAAAATGGCAAACAACTTTTAAATCCTTATTTTTTTCAAAACTTATGATGTTGAATTCATGCATTTTCCCAGGTAAAATCAATGGCCTTGTTCAAAACTCAGGGAGGTGAAAACCATACTTTTTCTTGCTAGTTGAAGATTATGTCCTATTATTATTGTATCATGACTGTATTATTACAACCACAGTCTTTAGTAGGGTCTTGTTTACATTGCAAAGTCGCACTCACTGAATTTGATATGTGAGTAAGATTGGGGTTTGTTTCATTAAAGCAGCCTAAGTGCTTCTTGTCTAAGAACTTAGGTTTAACTACATTTTTAAATCAAAGCACAGACAGGAACTCACTTTTTTATTAGCCTAACTGTGAAGAATATGTTTCATGTGTATGGATGTAATGAAACCTATATAGGCACCAAGGAAGTCTTCTCAGATTGTGGAAAACCTGAAAATCCTAAATTACTACATTAGAGCTG